>CAKAOI010026532.1:0-38484 GCA_916701655.1 Sebastiscus albofasciatus
TCCTGGCAAGAAAACCGCTTACAGGTCTACCTAACCATATCCATTCAAAGTCCTGTGGTTTCTTCTTGAGTTAAACCTCTAATTATTTGTTTTTCTGTCCCTCTTTTTAAAAATATGTAGTCATTCAGATTCTGCAGATCAAAATGCCACAAGAACTTCAAGAAGAAGCGTAACCCAAGAAAGACAAGATGGACCAAAGCATTCAGAAAGGCATCAGGAAAGGAATTGACAGTGGTGAGTTAGGTTATCTATTTAGAGCACTAGCTCTGTCATAAATTTGTTTTACTGTGTCTTATCTAACAAACATCCTCTCTTTCAGGATAACGCCTTGGAGTTTGAGAAGCGTAGAAATCTACCTGTTAAATATAACAGGGGTCTGTGGGACAAGACAGGTAATGTAGAAATGTATTTCTCACATGTACTTGCTGTGAAAATATTTTGTCATTTGATTTTTGAAATGAAGACTCACGTGTCACTTTTAATTTCTACAGTGGAAGCAATGAAGAGGGTGGAAGAAATAAAAACGAAACGACAGGCGAGATTTATCATGAACAGGTGAGCAAGTTCTTCATTTTTGGGCACATCTCTTAAGTTTATCTTTTTCAATCTTATGTTAAACAGTTTTTATACAACAAATACAGTATGACAGGATTTGGAAAACAATGTTTGCCTCACCTTTTATTGTTTTTCTCTCCACTTTATAGACTAAAGAAGGGCAAACAATTGGAGAAGGAAGAGGCCATCACCGAAGTGAAGAAAAATATTCACCTTATCAAAGCACCACATGCAGGTAAAAATCTGTCACCGAATTATACCAAGTTATACACAGGAATCTTGTAATCATGTACAAGGAATTTGAATTGGTGCCATTGATTTTGCACACTGCACAGCACATCACCCTTTTAGTACAAAGAAGACAATGCAGCTTAATACACTGAACAGACAATCTATACATATTAATGAAAATGTATTGTGTTATACATTATACAACTACAAGTATATACATGGTTTTAAAAAAAAACAAAAATTAATATATAAAAAAATGTGCTATTGCATATCAAAAAGATAAAACAAAAAAATCTAATCCTATTGGAGCACCTTGCTGTGGTAGATTAGCTTGTGTGTCTCTTTGACTCTGTGAGCTATTCCGACAGGAGACTGATCTTAGTTTCCTTATAGGTTCAACTAAGTCGGCTTGGTCACAGGTTAGAGACCAGACAAATATCAGCTCCCTTGCTCAGATTTGAAGGCCACTGCCAAAATAAAACATTGTCGTATAAACCTGAATTGCCTACCCAAACAGCAGTTCTCATGTGACCTGTGACTGGAGGTTACCAGCATTCCTGAACTTTATCCAGCGATATCTCCGTCAATTTTACTGCTAATGAATAGATAAATGCACCGATGGAAAGCTGGAGATCTTGCTTGATCTAGTTAGGCATATATCATGGCCAGTTAGGAACACAACCCAAAGTTCAGTATCACTTTAACTGTGATTAGAGGTTACTGGTGACCCACAAATGTATCCAGCATTATCTCTGTCAATTTTACCGCTAATGAAAAGATGAACACACCAATGGAAAGCTGAAGATCTTACCATTCTAAAGGTGTATTGGTTGTCATTCCATAATGAAGGCTCCGCGTCAGGTTACAGCATCGCCCCGTTGGGGATTCTTTCACAACAATGACCAGCTCGCTGTACATTATCCCCTACTTAAAATGTTGTCTCTGTTTGCTTGTTTGGTTTTTACAGGAAAGGCCAAACAATTGGAAGCCAAAATGGTGCAGAAGCTACAAGAGGACGTGGACATGGGGGATGAAGATCTCTAAACTTATACCCAAGGGGTTTTGCTTGTGTGATGACTCTCGTGAGATAGTTGACCTTGTATTATATTAAACTTCTGTTTTGGAATTAAAACTTCCAAATGGCTGATGGTGGACACAACAATGTGTTCAGTTTTAAATAGCTGTACGAGGACTGAAAGCATCGATCCAACAAAGATCTGCGTCCAGAGCAGCAGCGATTAACCACATATCTCCCAGTTATTTCTTTTCCTGTGTGGTAGTTGGAGCTGTAAAGAATTTACTCTATCCTGTTGCATAGTAAAACGTATTTCAGTAATGCAGAAAATATTAAATGGTAAACAACAAAAAAATTAATAAACATGTTTTTTTGGGTAATGCTCTTGTTTTGTTTCTTATTTTCTGTGACATTGACCCCACTATAACCAGAGTTAAATTAAAACCTAAGTTGGTGCCAAATGAATATATTTAATATATTTGTCAGTAGTATGAGAAACCATGAGATATTTTACTTTTGTGTTACATGTGGATTTTTGCTGATGGACATTGTGTTAGTTTGAAGACCATTATGGAGGAAGAGAAGGCTGGCTGCACACAAATTATTTGTATAATATAAGCACTTAATTGAATTGGACTCAACTATCTAGCATATAGTGTAAGTGTAATGTATGGTAACAGCAAAAAAACAACAATTGACCTATGTTCATCATTTGCATATCTGTCACTCATTCAACCACAAATGATCAATAACAGACAAAATTAAAGATGCATTTAAAAGCTAATTTATTACATTTTACCTCCCATTCCATACCAGTGTGGTGTAATGGTTTACAAATGATATATTTGAAAGTAGAGGTCTTTTTTTTCCCAATGCAATTGTTTTCATCCAGAAATATGGATTAAGAAGCTTTGACTAATATTGTGATTGTGGACTGATTGGCCTTTTCCGCTTATAAAAGCAGGTGAACTAACTTACAATTGATAGATGAGAGCTGCAATAAAACTCACTATTGACAAGAAATACTCTGAAAAATAGCAAAAAATAATCTTTTATCATTCAGGCACAAATATATTTTTATTTTTTTAAGATTCCTACGAATAAATCTGCAAATAATTCAGATTATATTGTGTTTTTCAAGATTCAAGACTATTATTTGCCATTTGCACCTAAATACATTGGATCTGAGCAGTTTACACCGAGTCAGCTTTAAGAAAAGAAAAGGCACAAGGTAATTACAGTACAAAATAAGTAGCATATTCAACTCAGCACAATAAATAAATAATTAAAATATAAAACGCCCTCAGTGTAGTCAATAAATAAACTAAACTACCCTCTGCATAGGAACGATACCCCCAGAATACAAATATACAGTATATATGCTCCATGACCATATTAAAAGAACTTGTAGCTCTCATAAAAATATTTAAAAAAAATAATAAATATATTACAGAGAATTACACAGTGGAAGGCAGCATAGTGCACAGCATTCCATTCCATTCAGTTCAGGTGTACTGTGTGTCAATACTGGTATGGAGGTGAGGTGTGGGGTATTTGTGTCCCTCTTTAATGTCTTGTTAAAGTAATTTCTTTGGCATTGATAAGTTTATTGAAAGCCTTCAATAGGAATTTCTTTTTTTAAATAAAGATGTTATATTTTCAACAAATTAAAGATGTTTTACAGATTAAGATTTGGTGTTCATGCTGCACAATGACATGAATTAATAATGCAATATATTATCTCTATATATTATGCAAATGTGTTATAAAAGAACATTCTATGGCAACAATTTAAACAAAATTGTGAAATGTTTGTACAGAACAACACTTGATAAATTAACATTTAAAACAAATTGTCATGCGCTTGACAGATGATTATGATGATCTGATGGTCCCAATCTGTCAATTCAATTCAATTCAATTTGCTTTATTGGCATGACTGTCAGGTGAACAATATTGCCAAAGCATCAATTCAATAATAAATAAAAATAAAAACATATATATACATATATACAATTCATTAAGCAAATTACAATATAAAGATATTTAAAAAGAACATGCATGTAAATGGAAGAAAACAATAAAGAAGTAATTAATGTTTGTTGTGTCAATAAAACAAACAAACAAATAAAAAACAATTAATAACAATATATTGTAATATCAAAGGATAAATGTAAAAAAAAAAACATGAAGTAGAGGAGTAAATAAAAGGCAGAGTGTGAGTTACCTAGTTATCTATTATGTGTTGTTGTGGTTGTCTCTAGACTGTGACATGCACTGACATATCCTGCAACTTCTATGCACTTACAGTAACACAGTCTTTTACAAAACCACAGTATAGTGACATGTACCTCATGTAGGGAAATGGCAGGATAGCTAACTTGAAGTCAGCAGACAGCAGTCATGCATATAATGTGGACGGATATGGGGTATTATTTTAAGTGACAGACATCAAAAGGCAATAAATTAAGATTTTAAAAACCCAAAAGCTGTTCTCTAAACACCTATAAGTGACTGGCACTATAAACCACCACTCTCTACTAATATATGTAACAGCAGGCCTACCAAATACATCTTTTATGTGTTGTTGTTGTGGTTGTCTCTCAGGCTGTGACATGCACTGACATGTCCTGCAGCTTCTATGCTGATGACACTATTTTCTAGATGTTGTATTTTATTTTGGTCAGAGAGGGAATCAAATTCTTGGGAGTTTACATTTAATTTTTGTAAAGAATGTTTTCCTAATTTCTTCATATGTGCTATACATTGTAGCAGGAAATGTTGCTCTGTCTCCCATCCTGCATCTCTGGCATTAGTGATGGGAATTCCGGTTCTTTTTAGTGAGCCAGATCATTTGGCTCAGCTCACCAAGAAGAGTCGACTCTTTCGGCTCCCAAACAGCTCTTTGTTTTACCACTTCTGCCTTTTATAATTCAGCCAAATATAGCGCTGTTTTGGCCTATGATTAATATGTGTGCACATATATCACTTAAATTATTCAATTTAATTATACTAAACCTTATAATTTCCAGAATATCATAATTTTACATGCTACTTTGTTTCCGACTGTCAGGCATCTTGTCTGCTATTCGTGCACCGCACTCCTCTCTCTTTCTCTCCTTCTCTCCCTCCTGCTCTGTACCTGCTCTGCGCCGTGCACCTCCACCCCTCCCTGCTTGATGGTATGATCCTTGTCTTTAATCACCTGATTGGTCGCATGGACATCATTAACACAACATTCAGTCACAGTCAGTGCATGGATTCAAGATTCAAGATGTTTGTTGTCACGCTGGTTGTACAGGTACAAACGTGTGAAATACTTTTTGCTGAGAAGCTCCATTAAAGTAATAAGTTATATAACATTTACATTACAATTACATTTACATTACAATTATAAAGAAGAAATACTTTGTACAAGGGCATATTAAGAATAAATACAGGCATATTAAGAACATATATATTAAGAACATATACAGTATATACAGTATAAGATATATTTTTGTGTGAGAAAATGTCGTGTCGAATTATCTATTTAAAAGTCTGATGGCCTGGGGGGAAAAACTGTTCCTCAGTCTGCTGGTGAGAGTCCTGGGGTCCTGTATCTTCTACCAGAGGGCAGGAGGGAGAACAGGCTGTTGGAGTGCCCGCCGTGGCATGGAGAAGATCATCCTATCATTCTCTCGGACTTATGGCACGTGTCCACAGGGGCGTTTTTTATCGCGAGGGGACGCGACACTTCTCAGCATTGGACGCTTGGTGTGCTGTCCCTAGAAACAAGGCACTCGGCTTCTGATTCAAACCGGAACCAGTATGGAGGCTCGTTTGGAAATTTTCTTCTCTTATTTCACGTAAATAGTTCACCGAAATGTGTTTCTGAAAACATTTGAGGCGAGAAATAATCCATGCAGTTGATGAATCTGTCTTTAATTTGGATCAACAACGTTTATTTTAAAAGATCCTCGTGAGTTTCGAGAGGCGGCGAGTCGCGTCGGACGCCCGTGATTTGCATAAAGTAGACGAGCCTTCAACTTTATGCAAATGAGGAGCGGGCGTCGTGACGCCTAGTCTCTCGAATCACAACGCCACCCTACCAGAATGCATTGCGCGGCTGCTTACATAGACAATGAATGGGGAGCGTGGAAAGCAGGGAGCCTGTGGACACGTACCATTATCGTTCACTTAAAAGAGCCTGCTCTTTGAACCGGCTCGTTCGCGACCGACACATCCCAATCTGGCATCGACTCCCCGGCCTGTTGCTGGTCAGGCTGCATGACAGGCTGCTGCTGCTCTAACCCGCCTAGTGAGTCGCTCCCAGCTGCACCTTTTATCCTCCAGAAGAAAAGAGCTGCTTGAACGACAAAACCTTACACCCGCAGGTTTGGATCCAACACAGCTATGTCTGAGGAGGTTGACGAGACGAGGCCTGCAGAGGAACAACAGGTAAACATACAACCAGTCGACGAAATGCTGATTTAACTAGTCAGCCAGTTGCTGCTAAATTAGCATTCGGCTAGCAGCAAGCTAGTTAGCATGTAGCTACCTTTTGCTAATGTCATCAACGATGCTACCGCCAAGTGATCAGCTAATTAGCTCATTGGGTTTATGGGAAAGCAAAACAAAACCCCTTCTGTTTTAAGGGGCCGATGTGTAGCTTAGATGGCCTCAATCTCTTGTAGATTGATTGATAAATTGGATTAATGCTGCAGTTAAACATGCTAAGTTAATTGGCAAGATATATGCTAATGCAAACACCAGTTGTCCCTCATGGCGGCAGAGCCTGCTTATTGTGACATATTGCTCAATATAACAGTCTTTTACTCGTGGATTTTAATCTTGGTCTCTGTCTGTGGATGTGTGAGATTTTGTTGTCTGCTCTGTTGACCTGTTTTTAATCTGCCTATGTCTGTAAAGGTCAGCTCATGTTGTTTTAAATGTGCTATAGAAATAAATTTGACTTGACTTGACATATTGTAGCCATACTAGCTGCAACAGCTGCTGATGTCAGAATATATATATTGCAGTTTCATTACCACTTTAAGTCCACTGAGTGGAGCATTTGCCATCCATATATTCTGTGCTCTTTCTGCAGGAAATGGAGGATAAAGTAATCAGTCCAGAGAAAGCAGAGGAGGCCAAACTGAAGGCCAGGTATCCTAACCTAGGAGCCAAGCCTGGAGGCTCAGACTTTCTCAGGAAAAGACTTCAGAAGGGGGTGCGTTTCATACCTTAAACTCGGCTTGCTTCTCATTCCATATACCATTTTTATAGACTGCACATATTACATCTATTTATTGTACACTACATTTTGTTATTGACGGACGGTAAACGCTATGTCCATTCACTATGTTTATTCACTATGTATATTCTGTATTTCTATTTATTGTTTTATAATCTTTTTGTACACCTCTGTATCTGCGCTTTGCTGCTTTGACACCTGACTTTCCCCCCGGGATTAATAAAGGTTCATCTTATCTTATTTAATGAAATCCAGTCTTTCAATACTCTAACTTTATATCTTCTTGTTTGTCCAGCCAAAGTATTTTGACTCTGGTGACTACAACATGGCCAAGGCAAAAATGAAGAACAAGCAGTTGCCGTCAGCCCCAACGGAGAAGACGGAGATCACAGGGGGGCACATCCCAACACCTCAGGACCTGCCTCAAAGAAAGACTTCAATCGTAGCCAGCAAACTGGCTGGTTGATGGTTTCATGTTTGCTGTTTTGTTACCATTCCAACCCCCCACTTCATATCTACCTGTTGTTATGTTTTTTGTTTATTTTTCACCTCTATATGTATTCTCTAAGAACAAGTTATGTACCAAGCCAAATTCTTGAGGAAAAGTGGTAACGCTGAATTGCCAGTGAGTTAAATCCAACAAAAAGTAGTGTTTCTCAAGATCTTAGAAAAGACTATATAGTGATTGATTATAAAAATATTATAAATATGAATGGAAGTTAATGCTATCTTATTCTCGCATAACATTTTCACTTTTAAGGATATATGCCTCCATACAAATTGCCTGTCTAACAGCAGCTGGAGAGGAATCTTGTTCTGCCATGTTACTGATAGTTACAGAGGCAAAAACACCACAGTTATGACCACAGACAGTTTGCATTGATATATGTGTGAAGTAGAAGTGTAATTTACAGATACGCCTTTCAGTTTGAAACGGTTTTGAGTATTCAATTGCTCATATGGAGGCATGTCTGTTTAAAGAGTGAAAATACTTAATCCTGCTTTTTTGTTTGCTAATCCTTGATTGTGTGTGTCCCTTCCTCTCTCTGTGAAGCTGTTTGGTTCTGTGCTTTCAAAGTACTGAAGATTAGATCACACACACTTTGTAGCCAGTTGTATTTTAATTCATTTTAGTGACATTGGTTTTCAAGGACTTGCTGCTGGTCTCCATCTCATCCTGATCTCTAAAATGGCCTTAAAAGTTATGAACCGTTGTTCCTCTTGGGCAATATTTGCTCCCTCAGTGAGAATCTTGGTTATGAATTTTGCCTGAAATGTCTGTCACTGTCTGACTGGAATCACTTAAGATTTTATGGAAAGAAACTCCCATGACATGTCTGGAGTGTGCATGTGCATTTATTGTGCAGTCACACTGTGCCATTTGTTTTGTAAATAAAATAGTTTTGCATAATATCCTACAAGTACGGTTATTCAATTGAATGTGTCCTTAATGTGTCCACTCAAATGTCACTTAAACTACCTGCACAAAAAAACATCCAGAGTTTCATATTTGATCAGTGCTGCCTAGTTTGATTGGAGTTTGTGAGTTATTGACAGCTGCTCAGAGACAGCAGGCTCCAGCTTGGCTCTGATTGGTTGTTTTCCTCCGGTCTGTGAAATCTTGCAGGTGTCATTAGGAGCACCGGAGGACACAGACACGTGATTATTCTTTCAGATTACCTGTCTCATGCACTACTGTCAGAATATAGTGACCGTTTTATATTAAAAAAACTTTTTTCAATCATATTTGCTCCAATTCTATCAACTGCAGCTTTAAGGGGCTGTAAGAATTGTTGGTTTTATCCTCATACTAGTTTATCACAATTTCATTATAAAGCTTTAAGATAAAAGATAAGATATTCCTTTATTAGTCCCGCAGAGGGGATATTTGCAGTGTACAGCAGCAAAGGGGATAGTGCAAAAAACAAGATGCATCAGCTAACAGTAAAAAAGAGCTAAATAAAGTGTAACAAAATATGAACCTTTTAAATAGAAAGAAGTATAAAAGTAGGAGCAGTATATACAGTATTGACAATAAACAGACTATTAACAAAATTTCACAAGTGGAAAATTATATTGCACAGTGAGAATTAAATGAAATTCCATCTCAAAATATTGCACAGTATGAATTACACCTGAGTAGTAATAATGATAATGATATTGCACAGTCATTATACAGTATAGAAATTATTTTTTATTTATTTATTATTATTATATTTAGGTATAGGCCTACTGCTCAGTTACAACCCTGGTCATGAACAAGTCTCAAATCAATATAATTTTTAGATAACAATACCGCACTGATATCACTGATGATGTGTGTACTTAGTTACAGTCTACTACTTTTTTCACAACTCATTTGTCTTATAAACAAGGTTATGCTTTCTTTCATTTCCACTTATTAAATAATATTTGTACCGGACATGTTGTCATTTTTTTTTGTCTTTTTTGTTGATAAAAAAATGATAACATGTCCGGTACAAATATTATATACAAAGTGGAAATGAAAGAAACCATAACCTTATATATAAGACACATTTTACAGTCTCCTAGCATTCCCTTTTAATATTCATTTTGGGTAAAATGATCCTTCATACATTATGACCAGAGTAAAAAAATAATTAGGCCTGATTGGCAAGGTGGTGTGATTTTCCATCCCCCTGTATAAATAATGCACATGCTGTGTATCATGGCAGTAATGTTGACACCACCTCAGCCTTGTCTCCTCCAGAAGGCCTATTGACAGAGGCTAGGACACGGGTCTTGAGTTTATGGTGGATGGCACATGCGCAGTGTAACTGGAGCTGCGGTCGTGCGTTGCGATTGACTCAATTTCGGCGAGTGCAGACTGCGCATGCGTTGTACCTCAAGAGTATGACGTGATGATGAACTCCATCCTCACCCAGAGATATATACAGAGAGCCATCCATAATCCTGCCATGACACAGTTAATCCATAAATGTCAATGGGCCACCAGAACACCCCTCTCCATAATACTCCAAAAACAAACCACCATAACTATCAAAACCCCACCACCACCACCACTATTAACCCATGATTACATTTAACTCCAGTTACAGTCCACACACCATACACAACCACATCATCCTTTTTTATCCATCATTCTCTTTTAAAACATCATCTTTTTATCCATCACCCTATTAAAAACCATCCTTTTAGCCATCATTCTTTTACTTCTATCGATCTACCTATTTATATTTATTTTACTTTATTTTATCTTATTCTTTTTAATCTTGCCTTAATTTAATTTGCACCCTTACTGATAGCCAGCCAACCCCACCGCTCTCAAGCGCACACACACACACACAGTCACATGGTATTGATCTTGCCCAGTTATTTTGGCTTTTTTAAAAGTTTTCTTTCTTTATTTCTTTCTTTCTTTATTTGTTTATTTTTTTCTTTCTTTAATTTATTTTTCTCACCATTTTCTTTCATCCATGTTTCATTTTATTTTATTTTGTAATGAGAAAAAGGAAGAAAAGAAAAAAAAGAAAAGAAAATAATAATAATTAAAAAACTCCTCCTCTTTTCACCCTCCTCGCTCCCTCGCTCTCCTCGCTGTGGTTCTTTGTCAAAAGCGCGTTGGCCGCTGGGAGGCGGGCAAGACGCACGCGAGCAGAACTTGTCGGTGCACGCACATCTGACTGACTGACATCCGTAGCAACAGCAGCGGTTGATCTCTCCTGTTGCTGCCCGCCGACAGCCTCGAGACACGGAGAGAGAGAGGAGCTCCGAAAAGTTCACGTTTTCTTACTTTGGGAGTCAATAAACATGTTTCATCTTTTCTCTGCGGGCAGAGGAAGTTTGTGAGGGCTCACTGAGCGACTTTTGGGAGACATGGCAGCCTCTGAACTTTACACCAAGGTAGGTAAAGTTATGCTAGTTAATGTATGGTTACATATGGCAAGAGTCAAGACTGGTGGTTTATAGTGCCAGCCACTTAGAGGTGTTTACAGGACAGCTTTTTAGGGGTTTTAAAATCTTAATTTATTGCCTTTTTATGTCTGTCACTTAAAATACCCCATATACATCCACATTATACGCATGACTGCTGTCTGCTGACTTCAAGTTAGCTATCCTGCCATCTTCCTGAGGTACATGTCACTATACTGTGGTTTTATAAAAGACTGTGTTACTGTAAGTGCAGTGGTTGAATGGCTCTGACCCAGTTTTAGGCAGAATAATGACATACCAAAAACAAGCATCATTCATAATAAGAACTATGAAAACATGACTCCTACAAATATCTTGGCACTATATTTGACTCAAAGCTCAAATTTGATGTTAACACTGAAATGATTGTCAATGGATTCATTTAATGCGGAAGCTAAATTCTTTTAATGTCTGTGAAACAATCTTATGTAACTTTTACCATTCTTTTATTGAAAGCCTTTTAACCTTTTCTTTTACCTGCTGGTTTAAAGGGGCTGTCTGTGAAGGACAAGAACAGTCTAAATAGTATAGTCAACTTTCAGAAATGCTTGTTAACAGCAACACCTGTGGCTGTTAAGTCAACGGAAGTCAGTGTCGGGCTCGCGCTTGTGCTCGCTCTAAATAGACATGAACAAGCATCGCTCAAAACAGTGAGGCGACACACATCAGCTAAAACCACAATATCACTCTATATTTCACCTGCTTGGCAGTAATGTTAGCTGACCAGACGAAGGTCTCTCCATGAATCAATGCTGATCCTAGTGTTGGCTTTTCCTGCTTCAGCCCCGGAGAAACGTTATCGTCTCTGACCGCGGTGGGAGGGAGACACCGGCACCGGGTCAGAGACGATAACGTTTCTCGCTGCGGAGCCCCGTCACTTCACAGGACACAGGAAACCTCTGTTGGTCCGGAGGAGCTGCAGCAGTTATTTCTGCACAAACGTCCACTGTACATTCACTAGATATTCTCGGAGCTAAACTAACTCTTCTGCAGTGTGTAGAGAACGTGCATGAACGTGAGATGGAGCGAGAACGAGCGCGTTGTGTGAGTGAAGACAAGCAGAGGAGCGGTCTAAACAGCTTAGCCATACGCGAGCACGCATGGTACACCGACCTGGTAGAATTATACGTGTAAAAAGTTACAAACAGTCCATTTAAGGAGAACAAATCGTTACTCCAAGTCCTTTATCCTTTCTGCTGTTAAGCTGCTGAACACAGACCATACCCATTTTAAATGACTGTTATTTAGAGGAACTTTAAGATATGTTGTTCTTATATATTGTTTCTTATTTTTTGGCTTTTATTGCCATAAACCTTTGTATTTATATGGTTCTTATTGTAACTTGTCCCTCCAACTGCCCCATGCCTTTAATATGTTTCCTTTGATTTAACTAATTATTGGTTGTCTGTTGTATGTATAGATGTATGGATGTATGGACTGGGAATGCTACAAATGAATTGCCCCCTTGGGTATAAATAAAGTTGTCTGAACTGAACTGAACTGAACTGTGTCCATCAGCATGCCCGTGTATGGCTGCCAGATGCAGGAGAAGTGTGGAAGTCAGCAGAGCTTGTCAAAGATTACACTCCTGGCGACCTGAAGCTGGTTCTGCAGCTGGAGGATGGCACGGTGAGACATGCAGATAACACACATACATAGTCACATGCATCTGAGATAGAGGCACTGAGGTGTGGAAATGGGTGTGTGGTGTTCTGTAAGAGAGCCATGCACATATTTCTCTGGAAGAACACTGGCAGTGGAGCCTCATAAATCTCCGTGTGCTGTGGGATTATTTGAGGCAGCTGTGGTGTTTGGTAAATGCACATACATTCCCAGGCAAGACAAACACCTTGTACCTTGTATGCAACTATGCAGAAATATTGAATACAAGAAGCCAGTCTAATGTACTGGGTTCAAAATAGGTGGACTGATAGACACACTCAGCGCTGTTGCTACCTGCAGCTGTAATGTCGAGTTTGGGCATGCACCTCAGGTATGGAAATGAGGCCGAAGTATTATCATGAGTGAACAATGCAAGCACAGTGGTTGTTAGTTAGCTTTAACACAAACTACAACTGCTGCTAAGATTTTTATTGCTCAACCATCTATTTTTGCTTGTTTTCTTGTCTTTTTTTCCACTGGTTGTCCTAACAGTTTTTGCTGTTTTTCTAAAATGAAAGAAAATGACTATCTTTAGTCTCATACTGTGGGTACTTACAGTGGTGTAGTGGAGTTTACCCACCTTTTTTCCAACAGTTTACAGTATAATCACCTATCAGCCAAAAAGACATTGGAATATAAACCCACTTCCTCCTCTGTAACCTACCCATCTACCTAGTAGTACACCCACCGTATCAACGACCTCTGGGACCGCTAGGTACTTAAAGCTAACTTCTTGTGTCTTTTAGGAGGTGGAACACAAAATAGACCCCCGAACCAACAACCTGCCACCACTAAGAAACCCAGACATCCTGGTGGGGGAAAATGACCTCACAGCTCTCAGCTACCTTCATGAGCCTGCAGTGCTACACAACCTTAAAGTGCGCTTTATCGACTCCAAGATGATTTACACGTACTGTGGTAATGAGCTTCATCCTTTGACTCACGCTATCACTGTCATTGTAGACTTTGGAGCTCTGCTCACTGTACGCTCTGAGGTAATCTACAGTACATCATGCTGATTATTGTGGTGTGGGCTGCTCTTAAAGGAACACACACTGTTCATTTATTTGAATATATGTCAAATAGCATACGTTGATGCAGTTTTAATAGTCTGACTGACAATTTTCTCCTTGTGGTATTTAGGAATTGTCCTGGTTGCCATCAATCCTTATGAGAGCCTGGCCATCTATGAAGCTGACATCATCAATGCCTACAGTGGGCAGAACATGGGAGATATGGACCCCCACATATTCGCAGTAGCAGAGGAAGCATACAAACAGATGGCCAGGTTTTGTAACCTCCAAATACATTTCATTTGACAATTTAAAGAAACAATGTGTAGCATTTTGGCGGCCCTTCATATCTACATAGGGAGTGGGTCCTCTTCACTGAGTCCACCATGTTGCTCCGTTATGTGTTTCTACAGTAGCCCAGAACGGACAAACCAAACACTGGCTCTAGAGAGAGACTTTCATGTTTTTATGTTACCAGAAGGCCACCGTAGTTCTCCCACACACTTGGAAAAAGACGGGTGAGCAGAGGGGTATTCAGTTGGTTGCAATTTGCAACCTCACCGCTAGATGCCACGAAATCCTACACACTGGTCCTTTTAAAGCAAAATAAATATGAATTTCCTTCTTTGCTGATACTCCAAATTAGTTGTAGCTGATATTTGGTCTGTATGTCATCACATCTATTTCCACAGAGATGAAAGAAACCAGTCCATCATAGTGAGTGGTGAGTCGGGAGCTGGCAAAACTGTCTCTGCTAAGTACGCTATGCGTTACTTTGCCACAGTCAGCTGCTCCTCTGGTAAGGAAAATGTTGAGGAGAGAGTCCTTGCCTCCAGCCCCATCATGGAGGTAAAATTGAACACTGCTGGGACATAATACAAAATTATAAAATGACAAAGGTTACTGAAAGCCTTTTGTGTGTTTCTTGTAGGCTCTTGGGAATGCCAAGACAACAAGGAACGACAACAGCAGTCGCTTTGGGAAGTACATTGAGATTGGGTTTGACAAGAAGCATTGTATAATCGGTGCTAATATGAGAACCTACTTACTGGAAAAGTCTAGAGTTGTGTTTCAGGTAAATTACATTGGTATGGTTTCATGTGACTACCATCTGAATGTGGCCCTCCCTATCTTTTGATCTTCAGTGTTTCTCCTCGCATTTAATTGATTTAAAACACTCTCATGTGCATGTAACATGTGTATATCTTAGCGACATAATATCAAGCACCATAAACAACACTCTCTTAGTTTAGCCTGCCTGGTTTGACTAGATAGCAACATATTGGGTTTTGTTTAGCAACAGTGAACTATTTTAAGCTCGGGTTTAGAAATGTGCTTGCAGTTTATGCATGCACCTACAGTCAAAAGAGCTGGCAATTTCACGGAATGTGTTTGCAGTACTTGTGTAATTACTTGGCTCCCGTTTTTACATCTCTTTGCTCTACTTTTAGGCCCATGAAGAAAGAAACTACCATATATTCTACCAGCTGTGTGCCTCTTCACATTTATCTGAGTTCAAAGCCTTCAAGTTAGGTATGAGTCACTAAAGTATCAATTGTGATTTTAGCAGGATGTAAACAATTAAAAAAACAGATCTAGTCTATTTAGTACAATATTTTATGTGTTTTAATGTTTGAAGGTTGCGCAGATGACTTCCACTGTACTAACCAGGGTGAGAGCCCAGTCATAGATGGAGTGGATGATGCCAAAGAGATGTGCAATACCAGGAGGGCTTTCTCACTGTTAGGTGAGTGCTGGTTGCATTTATATCATGTTGAATGGACAGTACTGTTCTTTTTTTTTCTGGATTTCCTTACATGATTGATCATTATTTATTGTTCTGTTTTCATTGTAGGAATCGGCGAAAGTGATCAAATGGCAATTTACCAAATTCTGGCGGCTATTCTTCATCTTAGCAATGTGGAGGTGAAAGATCAGTCGGTAGACAAAAGCAGCATCTCGGTAAACACTGATTATCCCTGAACACAACAAGAGAGTATTGTGTCTAGTATATTTGGTCATTTTATGTCCAGATGTTGTATTGAGGATGTGTAGATCCGTACCTGTATAACATCATTATTGTTAATGTATTTCCAGCCAGACAATGACCACCTGATGGTGTTTTGTGAGTTGATGGGGGTGCCCTGTGAAGAAATGGCCCACTGGTTGTGTCACAGGAAACTCAAGACCACCACAGAAACCTACGTCAAGTCTGTCTCCAAAATGCATGCGGTCAATGGCCGGGATGCCCTCGCCAAACATATCTACGCCGGACTCTTCACCTGGATTGTGGGCAGTATTAACAATGCCCTAAAGTCTGCAGCAAAACAGCACTCCTTCATTGGTGTGCTCGATATTTACGGGTACGTTTTTCAACCCCAGGTTTGTGGTTTTTCCATTTAGGTTGGCATATATATACAGACACATTGATTCCAAGACCGGGCATGTGCTGAGCTTAAAGTGAGGAGATCATGTAAAAAACAAATGGCTCGCACACTGCTTAAGACTCAAGTGATCAGTGTTGCTCGAAATGTAACTATGCAATAAATTAATGAACATTGAAGCCCTGCAGTGTGCAAGCTATTCATTTCCTTTTTTCCATTTATGTTCCCTAGATGATCAGACATGTTTTAATTTAAAAATGCATTTTTCCTCAGCTTTGAAACATTTGATGTCAACAGCTTTGAACAGTTTTGCATCAATTATGCCAACGAGAAGCTTCAACAACAGTTCAACATGGTATACGTCTTTTTCTTGCTCAATACATTCATTTTGTAGTCAAAATGTGAAAGTAAATCATTTCCTCTATCACTACCTCCAGCATGTCTTCAAACTGGAGCAAGAGGAGTACATGAAAGAGGAGATCCCTTGGACATTGATTGAATTTGATGACAACCAGCCGTGCATTGATCTCATTGAGGCCAAGCTGGGTGTTCTGGACCTTCTGGATGAGGAGTGCAAGGTAAAATGCCAGTTTTAGTTTTAGTTTCTCTGTTCAGCTACTTTTCACTGGAGGAATCACCACTGTGCCATGTTTGGAGGTTATGAGTAAGGCCATGACTAACTGATGTGTCAGCCTTTCCTGTTTCCATAGATGCCCAAAGGCTGTGACGACACATGGGCCCAGAAACTGTACAACACCCTCCTGAAGCAGAATGCTCACTTTGATAAACCCAGATTGTCAAATAGAGCTTTCATCATCCACCACTTTGCAGACAAGGTAAAACACGGTTGTATGCTGAGGTGGCATAATGTCTCAGTGGTCAGCAGATGGATGGATGACTCATGTTTTCTATTCTAAGAGCACCAAGAAAGTCAAGTGTGAAATTGTAATTACTTTGTCTGCAAAGTCAGAATTATATGCCTTCACCACTAATGTTTGATGATTCTATTTATTAGAGCCATACTAATCAGTCCGCTTCAAACTTTCAATGATGAGTACAACCTTTAATGTGTGACCTGGTCCTTTGTGCCTAGGTGGAGTACCAGTGTGAGGGTTTCCTGGAGAAAAACAAGGACACAGTCAATGAGGAGCAGATAAATGTGCTGAAAAAGAGCAAGGTGACATGGTTTATAAATAGTTTCACTTCATTGTCACTTGTTAGTCCTTTTCAATTAGTTAGTTTGTGGAGGTCACAGGGATTCAATATCAACACCTCCTCAGCTTAAAGCAAATTAAGTATATTTTTTGTTGCATGTTCCTGGGCACACGCCCTAGAATTGTTCAACCACAACTATTGGAGGAAATACACACACACACTATTGACAACACTGCCATCTGCTGGTCAATGATAACTTTGTATTTTGTCGCTTTAATCTTTTCAGGTTGATTGGCTGCAGAAGCTGTTTGAGGATGATGAGAAGGCAACAAGTTCTCCGACCAAGCGTACTAGTGTAACTGGAAGGGCTGGTCCGACGCAGAGGGAAAATAAGAAGTCTGTTGGACTGCAGGTGAGAGCATAAAGTGAGCAGGCGATGTGACATTTGATGATGTGGGAAAATGCATGATTAAAAACTATTTTGTGGAAAAGTTATGGAAAGTTATATTTATGAGTTCCTCAGCTGGTCAGATTAAATAGCCTTTTAAGGAAATAAATAACTACAAATACATTTACGACTGGATAGGGCTGCACGAATATGGCCAAAATTATTTCAACGATTGGTGCATGCGCAGCGGCAAGACGGCTCCCCAAAAGTGAAGCCAAAACATCTGGATCACACTCTGGTGGCTGGCTATTAGTTTAGGAAATGTTTGATTTGCTATGCAACAGAGTTTTCTATTAGCGTAGCACGTATTTTTAATGTCAATATCTCAGTCGATTATGTTGTTAATTGTGGTAAGCCAAAATCTTGATTAATATGCGATTAATTGTGCAGCCCTACAATTGGACCCTTTCTAAGTGAATCTATCTATGCAAAATCTGATATTGGACATTTAAACTGAATGTTCAAGCACATTTTTACAATTTATGTATTTCCATACTTACTTATCAAGGATTTATCGTTTTCTTTTTACTCAGTTTCGACAGTCTCTACATTTGCTGATGGACACACTAAATGCTACAACTCCTCACTACGTACGCTGCATCAAGCCAAATGACAACAAATCTCCATTCATGTGAGGATGATTTCACTCTTCTGTTTCATACGATTATCTGCAACAAGCGCAGATGAAAGAGATACAGTTACAGGTGTTTTTATGTTTTATTTCTTTTATAAAGCATGGATCCTGTGAGAGCAGTGCAGCAGCTTCGAGCATGTGGCGTCCTTGAAACAATCCGGATCTCAGCAGCAGGTTTCCCATCTAGGTAGCACATCAGCAGCATCTAGTACAGAGCACAGGGCCATGGGCAGTTTATATGTTTATAATACATGAACCTATAAAATTAATCCATCCAACTTGTCATTCTTAACATGAATATTGCAGATGGACCTATCAGGAGTTCTTTCGTCGTTATCGGGTCCTCATGAAACAAAAGGATGTGCTTCCTGACCGAAAACAAACCTGCAAAAATATCCTGGAAAAACTTGTAAAGGTATGTCGGAATTGTATAAAAACATTATCATAATGTCAGTAACAAAATAAATGTAACTTTCACGGGACACAACATATTATATTTGCTAATGTATATTATGTTTGGTTGTTAGGACCAGGATAAGTATCAGTTTGGCAAAAACAAGATCTTCTTCAGGGCCGGTCAGGTGGCTTACCTGGAGAAGCTGCGTTCTGACAAGCTGCGCATGGCTTGTGTCAGCATCCAGAAGACGATCCGCTGCTGGCTGGCCCGCAAGAAGTACCTGAGGATGAAGGAATCTGCGATCACCATACAGAGATATGCACGGGGTCACCAGGCACGCTGGTGAGTGAAACAACAGCAGAATAAGACGTCATATCAACTTCTAGCTGATCTAGCATATTTCTTACATGTTTTTATTTCCTGTCAGTTATGTTAAGTTTCTCAGAAGAACCAGAGCAGCTGTTGTCATTCAGCGGTACGTCCGTATGTGGGTGGCCAGGAGACGCTACCAGCAGCAGCGCTCTGCAGCTATCACTATTCAGTGCTGCTTGAGGGCCTACATGGCTAGAAAGCAGTACTATAAGGTAATGCCGTGCTTGATGCTTGAGGAGTTAGATATGTTATAATTCCACACTTGTAAGGTCTCCTTTACTGAAAGGTTTTATTGTCAAAATATAATAATTCCAGGAGGCAATTTCAACATCAGCTTGCCTGTTGACTATTTTTGAGTTTGTATTTTGGAGCTTGAAAGGGGTTTAAAGGGAATTTCCTCAACCCGTAGAGGAACTTGATAGTTGGATATTACAATATAGGTGATTTAATAGGTGCCACCAAGAAAACAGGAATCAGTGCCTCTTGAATATAAAATGGAAAAGTTCCCAACTCAAAGGAAGCCCAGATGTGCAAGGTTCCGTTAGTAGCATTGTTGAAGCAGTGAAGCCTTCTAGCAGCAGTACACAGAGTACACCAGATTGTTTTGCACTTCCTAAACCTTGAATGCCGTGTAGGATTCTCAATCATTAAGTCATATGAATAGAAACAGAGGCCTACCATTAGGCCTATGGGTCACAGAGTGGTGCAGGCGGTGCAGCTGCTCCACTGGTGCAGATGAAGAGCATGCAGTGGGATTTCCTGCCGGTGAAGCGAGTGCTTGCAGGATCTGGAAACTCCTGTTTGCTCTCCCACTTGCTGCCGCACACACACACAAAGGAAGGCTTGCACTTGTAATTAACAGACATTCAAAGCTTCATTCAAACCTCAATAGAAGCTTTGAATGTAAAAAATTACATTCGGTAAGGCCTGTAGCCATAGTGGCTTGGTCCGATCCACTTTGTTTGTTTCCTATTTGCAGAGCCAGGGCTGTGTATGAGCTCTCGATTTTTTTTTTTTTAGCGCGCACACAGAACGAACAGATAGCATACCGTGAGGAGATCACTGAATTTGACAAAATGTGTATTAGAATGGAATCACTGACTCCACCTTTAAATAGGCCGATGTGTTATTATCATTAAAAATGAAAATACGAAATGACAGGCAATAATTATGACAGTATTTTTACAACCGCTCTCCGTCAAAATGATGGACAATGAGAAAGTCTACCACTAGGCAACAGTACATTTTTGAATGTTGCACACATGGCCCCTGGATTTTCACCTCACCTCTTGCACTCACTTGTTGCTAGTCTTGTCATTACCATTTCACTTATAAACTTGACATTAAGTATCTGTTTTTTATTTCACAGTTGATGTTTGAGCGAAAAGCCGTTATCATCCAGAAATGGGTGAAAAGCTGGCTTGCTAGACAGCGTTACAAACGCTCTGTGGCAGCCATCGTCTTGCTGCAGAGCTATGTCCGTCGCATGAAGGCCAAGAAAGAACTAAAGAAACTGAAAGTGGAGGCGCGCTCTGTGGAACGCTTCAAGAAGCTCAACATTGGCATGGAGAACAAGATTATGCAGTTGCAGCACAAGATTAATGATCAGGTGAGTATTGTGTGAGTATGTGTATCTAGTTTTGTCTGTGTTGAGTAGTTGTTTACTCTGGTATCAACCCTAATAAATCAAACTGGAGCTGGAGAAACATTGGGTCATTGGGAGTTGTCGTATCACATGCGCAACATGTGTTTGTTTTCTCCCCCTGCAGCATAAAGACAACAGAGAGCTCAGTGAGAGGCTGGTTGTTCTGGAGAAGACCCAGAAGACCGAGAGAGAGAAACAGAGCAGAGCGATCGAAAACCTGCGTAGATCAGAGCAGGAGGCTAGAGCCAAGGTAGGGACGCTTCCCTCTCTGCTGGAGCAGCTCTCCTTCCTTCAGCACGAGCTGGAAAATACCCGCAGAGAGAAAGAAGACCTGGAGGAGCATACAAAGGTCTACAAGGAGCAGACACAACAGGTAGGCCTGCTTCATCTAGATTTATCCAACTTGACTGCTGGGCAGCTTCACTACAATTTTCTAGATAATGCTCTTTCCTTAGTTAACTGGAACGTTAATAGGTAGGATTAATGACATATCATTGGTGGAGATACATTAACACCTTCAGTGACATTTAGTTAAAATCCTATCGTACCCCACACTCCTAAACTTTTATTTTCCACACTGAGCCGTACAGCAGAGGTTTGTTCATTATCCCCAGTGTTCGTCACCAATCAGTTCAGCTTACGTCATTCAAATTGTGTTTTCATGAATTTGTGGTTCATTTTTATTTCTATGTATGTTTCACTTGCTGGACGTGTGATCCCATCATTTTCCCCTGCTTTAAGCTGCCTGCTAATTTGTTTTATGATTTTTAAGTTTGCTTGGCCAAAATGTTCTGGAAAGAATGGAGCAGTCCTACATTTAGGTTTTAGATTTCACCAAATCAACTTTGGTGGTGTGTAGAGTATAATGATAGAATTTACCTGGAAACATTTGAGTTATAAAAGGTCAGAAATAATTGCAAAATAGGAACCATTTGGGCATTTTATGAATTCGTAGTTCATTTTGCTCCATTTTTGTCAGTTTCTAGAACCTCAAAAGACATAATGAAGAGGACTAAAGACTAAGATTACATGATTTTACCTTCTCTCACAATCAGGTGGTAGAAGACCTTAATATGAAGAACAGCTTGTTGAGCAGCAAGAAAGATGAACTGAACAAACTAATCCTGGAACAAGCCGAACAGTTAAAAGGTACTGAGCAATTCACCTCAAACCTCCGCAGTCCTTTATTAATGAATGAACAAATATAACACAATTGTTTTGTTTCAGATATCAAAACCAACGTTGGGAATGCAAAACAGCTGGAGAAGGACTTAACTGAAGAGCGCTCACGCTACCAAAGTCTGCTGAGTGAACACCTGCATCTGGAGGAGCGACACAGAGACCTGAAGGAAGAGATGAGTCTCAGCATTGTGAGGAACACTTCGTTTGGCATCACAGTTTTGACATTGCAACAATAGTTCTCATTTATGACTTATTGATTGATGGGTTTTAACAACATGGCAATTTCAAGATGGGTCTCAAACCAGAATCTCTTAAATTAAGACATTTAGTAGTTCATGTAAACCTTTTTATATGGTGACAATTATAGATCACAGAAATGCAGAAACCAGTTACCTTTATCAGCATGTAAAATGTTAACAGGGCGTCAGTGTACAAATTATATGTGACATTAGAAAAAATGTTTATCATGATGGAACAAGTTTAGGTCTGGCTACTTATTCCAACAGTAACGTGTGTATTTTTTTATACCCAACCAGAGTTCAAGCAAATCTGGTCACAAGAGGACAGACTCCAACTACAGCAGCATCTCATCTGAGTTTAGTCAGAGTTTAGGCTCTACTGACGGAGAAGACAACTCCATACAAACAGAGGTAATGTCAAAAACTGCACAATATCATAGTGTAGTATCAGTATTGCCTGAAAGTGATGCATACACTAGCCTAAAATGTATCTTTTTGATTTTGAAATGCTTACCCCCTGTACACTTAAAGGGTAACTTTGGTATATTTCAACCTGGACCCTATTTTCCTATGTTTTTGTGACTACCTGACTAATGGGGACAACAATTTCTGAAATTGGTCCAGTGCTCAAGTGCTTCTTTTTTGCCACGACAGGCTCTGATTGTTATTATAAGCATCTGACGTTATGGAAAGAGTCTCTCTCAAGTAGTCTCGTTGTGAAATCTGGCGAGGTGACATTTTGCCGGAAGACAACGGTGGAATAGTGGAATACATTCATGGGGGAAACACCAGTGCCAGCCGGGCAGAGTTGGTTGTGTTGGAGTACAAAAGTGTAGCTTAGTGTTATCTAAAAGATTTTCAATGTCATGGCTGAATATGTAGATGATTTCCACAATGTGGATAAGGTCTTCTCTTTGAGCGGGACTTGGACACAATAACAAACAGACCGGATCAAGCAAAAGGTAAGAAAAATGTTTTATTTCTTTGTAGGGTCCTTTCCATAATGTTGTCAGACACTTATAATAACAATCTGAGCCTGCCGGTGACAAAAACAAGCACTTTTAGTGGATGTAATGTTACATTGAAGCTGCTCATTTGCTCTTGCAGCTCGTTTGATGGATGCCGGTTACAGCGTTCTCCCTCAATACTGGACCAATTTCAGAAATTGTTGTCCCTATTAGTCACTAATGTCCAGATTGACAAATACCAGAGTTACCCTTTAAACATGATTGTAAAACATTTGTATTTTCTATATTGACAAAGAGCTGCTATAGCTGTGGTGTGAACACAGTCAGTTACAACAAATTTTAGTTTTCATGGTGGAAAAATTGTTGTCATCTTCAAACAGCAGCTTTTCCGACGTGATGCTCTTGATAAAATGATCACTGAATAATTAGATTACCACTGGTATCAAGCTCTGGACACTCATTCCCTGTTGCAGCTGTGGGAAGATTTTTTTCCAGCCTTGTCTGTGTTATAATCCTATTAGTGCAGCATTCTAGTTAGTTTGTGAAGAGATTCCTCACTCAAATGCTTGCTGTGTTGTGTTAGGATGAGACCCAGGCCACGGTGGACCTGCCGGTCCTTCTGAAGCTCCAGAGAAGACTGAAGGAACTGGAGCAGGACAAACAGTCACTATGGCAGCAGCTTGATACGAAAGAAGAAGCCCAACAAGAAAAGGCAAAAGTATGGACTGAAACACCAATCTTGTTTTTTTAATGGTGAAATGAAAAATTACTAAACAGAGAGAAAAGTTTTGTATCACAAAGCTATTAGTTATATTTTGATATCTGTGGTTGAATGGTTGGTATTTACATTATGTGTATATTTTTCTCAAAAGATGGTGGAGGAGCAGAGAAGTGTTGGCAGGGCAGAACTGGACTTGGAAACATTGAAGGTATTACTTTGTCATAGGTGTTGGGATCAAGGTTATTATAGTAAACTGAAAAAATAAACTGGAAAATATTTTTAGTAAACTAAATCTAAATAAAAAACATATCCTTAAGAATGACTAAAATTAAAGCGAAACGATATTGCCTGGGTGAAAAACTAATAAAACTAAATAAAAACTAATGTAAATTAATTTCAGTTTTAGTTTTTTTTAGCTCTAATATATCACAACCGAAAAGAGGAGACGGCATGAATTTCCATCAACTCTTGTGACATTGAACCACAAAAATTGAACGGACTTGATATTCCAGGAGATGGCGCTATTTCGCAAACTTATTCAAAAGTAGCATGAAGATTAAACATAAAAGATTACTTCTGAGACATTATACCTGGCTCTAAAACAACTAACTAAAACTACTGTAAAACTAAATACATAAAAACAAAAACTAGACCTTTCTGAAAAACAAAAATTAAACTAAAACTAGAAAACTCACTCTGAAAACTAACTAAAAACTTAACTAAAATGAAATTAAAAAGTCAAAACTAAAATAAAATAATAACTAATTGGTTGGGATCCAAGCGAGATTTCTTGAAACATCCCAAAAAGGAGATATCCACAAAGAGTTATCCCATTAATTTACATACATTAAAACAGTTATTATAACTGTACGGTTAATAGAGACAATAAATAATTTGTGGATATTTGACTTGTTTATGTTTCTCTAAATGTCTCAGCGGCAAGAACTGGAGTCTGAGAACAAGAAGTTGAAGCAGGATCTAAATGAGCTGCGGAAGTCTTTGACCAATGAGAATAGTGAACTGGCGCCCCCTATCCCTGGCTCTCTGCCCTACAACATACTGCTGGAACACCTCAGTTCCTCTAATGATGAGCTGGAGATGCGAAAAGAGGAAGTGCTGCTCCTCCGATCACATATGGTTCGCCAAGAGGCTCTTAAACACAAGGTGAGAAAGTAAATCACATTATTACATTCTTATTTTTTATTCAGTATTTTTTGCATTTAATTGAACAGACATCTGCCAATAACTAGATATCATTTATCCCTTATGAACTGACCTCTAGGACTCTGCGCTTGGGGAAGGTGTGAAATTAGATTTAAGTGAAATGCCCTCATTTCAAGATGTTGACCGGTAAGACCATGTGGCTCCCACTCCAGTTTAAATCGATCAGGTGGTACAGTTTTGTGTTATTTAAAGTCTCTGATCCTGTTCCTCAGGTCCACTGACATTCATACACTGAATGAAGATGGAGAGCTGTGGCTGGCTTATGAAGGCTTGAAAGAGACCAATAGGTAATGAAATAATATATTGTAGTTTGGTGATGCATTAAATCACGACCATGCCACATGAAACTGAATGCAATCCCTCCATCTATCAGAGTTCTGGAGTGCCAGATGCGGGAACAGGATCGTGTTCACAGTGAGGAGAACAGGAAGCTGCTTGTCGAGGTGAACAAGATGAAGGCTGAAAAGGAACAACAGCAGAAGCTGCTGGCCCAAAGCCTCCTGCTGCCTGAAGATGCCCGTATTGATGCGAGCCTGAAGCACGAGATCACACGGCTCACCAATGAGAACCTGGTGGGTCTGCTCACTGGTCTGAATCTATAATGCTGCCTTTTATCAGATATCATGTGTAATTATATTTTCACAATGCAGAGCTCCTTCATAATGAATGAACCGGGTTTCCACCAAAAGTTCCAGGGACTTTTAGTCTTTGGAACTACTTTACAAGGAACTACAAGCTTCCTTCAGCCCATTGTTGTCTGCTTTTCCACCGTGGTCTAAAGACCTGTGAAGATTAGGCTAATTAGTCTGCTGAAGTATGAAAAAGCAAATTGACACTAGAGTAGTTCCTTGTTTATGAATGAAGCGGTACACGAGTGGAAGTCGTTGAAGCAGCGGCTCTGTGTGTGTTTTACAAATCAGCGACGATCAACCCTACAAACTCCACCCCGAAAGTTCCTGTACTTTCAGAAAGTACTACCCCCTGACCAGGGCCCTTTTGGGGGGTAAAAAAGCCCCATAAAATGTCCCCGGAAATTACTTTAGACCCTGGTTCCTGCGGTCAAAACGCACCGAATTCCTCAAAAGGTTCTTAGTTCTGGGGGCAAGTTCCTGTGGTGGAAATGGGGCTTTAGATGTCTCTGTCTAATACTTTTGTTCTTTGAGGAAACATTACATCAGTTAAGAATAGCATGTAAACAAATGTACAGTGCTATAAAAAACACAGAAGAGTAAGGAAAGTGCTTTTATGATTTAAGACTTTTGACTATTTAAGACTATTTACAGATGTTTTAATTTCACGGTTTTAAAAATCAACACCGTATGAAAGTTTGTTTCTCACACTAATCTAGTATATTTACATCATTTTAGGAACTCATGGAGCAGCAAGAGCAACAAGACAAAACCATACGCAAGTTGAAAAAACAACTGAAAGTTTATATGAAAAAAGTTGAAGATTTTGAAGGTAACCACACAGCGTTAACTGTGTTCATACAGTACATTTTCAAGATTACTTTAGCACAGCATCAATCCTGTGATTTATTTTATTGTGCCTCTTGTGTATAGCGAGTACTCCACAAAAGAGTAAAGCCCCTGTGACGAGCGATCCTGGCAGAGCGGTGCATATCACCCGCAAGGAGAAAGAGTACCGGGGCATGTTGGAGTACAGGGAGGGTGACGAGAGCCGCTTACTTAAAAGTCTGGTTATAGGTATGTTAAACCTGTTTTGCTCAAGCAAATCATCTTCTGAACTGTTTTAAGAATTGCATGCAAATGTTTTTCATAGATCGAGAGCACATTATTTGTGGATTTTGCTTTGAAATGTTGTAATCTTCTCAGATCTGAAGCCTCGTGGCGTAGCGGTCAACTTCACTCCTGGGCTTCCGGCTTACATCATCTTCATGTGCGTACGATATGCAGACAATGTGAATGATGACCAGAGAGTCAGCACTCTGCTCAATTCCACCATCAGCAGCATCAAATCAGTCATTAAGGTGTGGTATATAACTTCGATATGTGTAAAGACAGTGACTGATGCTTTTATTTTGAATTAATTTTTACACTGTTTCTACAGAGGAGAGGAACTGATTTTGAAGTGGTGTCTTTCTGGCTGGCCAACACATGCCGATTAATGCACTGTCTGAAGCAGTACAGTGGAGATGAGGTGAGCTCGAGAAGGCTTTGATACCAGAGTTATGTTTACAGCTGTACATTAATTAACCCTGGATGTCTGCACAACCTCTTTCTACTGTAGGGCTTCATAGAGGGCAACACTGCTAAGCAGAATGAGCACTGTCTAGCCAACTTTGAACTGTCAGAGTACCAGCAGGTTTTCGGTGATCTGGCCATCCAAATTTACCGCCAGCTCATCAAATGCACAGAGAACATCCTGCAGCCCCTGATTGGTGAGGAGAAATAATCTCACTAGACATAATAACTAACAATGTGTTCTTCTCCTGACCAAAATGGAAAGCACATCAAATGTATTTTTCTTCTTATGTGTAGTGGCGGGCATGCTGGAGCATGAGACAATCCAGGGTGTTTTGGGGTCCAAACCGACAGGCCTGAGGAAGAGAAGCACCAGTTTCCTAGAGCAGACTGTTACAGTGGAAGTCCTGCTGCAGCGTCTTGGCTTCTTCTACACCACCATGAGACAGCACGGGGTGGACTCGGACCTCATTAAACAGCTGGTTAGGCAGCAGTTTTACATCATCTGTGCGGTTACACTCAACCACCTGCTGCTGCGGAAGGACATGTGCTCCTGGAGTAAAGGCCTGCAGATAAGGTACTGCATAGAATGGTCATAGGCCGGTTGTTATTCTACATTATTCAATGAGATTATAGGAGCAGTATGGATTGAGGTGTGTCAGTCCTTATTAGACCTTTTTAGACGGTACCTTGGTTCAGTCTGAATTGTTTGTCCAATGCATCTGGCCTCAGGTACAATGTTTGGCAGTTGGAGGAGTGGCTGGCGGAGAGAGAGCTGGCCGACTGCGGTGCCAAGGACACTCTGGAGCCTCTCATACAGGCCGCACAGCTTCTACAGATCAAGAAGAAGACTGAGTCAGATGCCCAAGCTATCTGCAACATGTGCTCCGCTCTCACCACAGAACAGGTCCATCATCAGTAAATGTTCTGCCTTCTCAATTTGTAGACATGATACACTGCTAGTGCCTTTATCAGTGTGTGTTTCTCTTTGCAGATTGTAAAAGTGTTGACCTTGTACACCCCAGTGATTGAGTTTGAAGAGCGAGTGACAACCACTTTCATCACAACTATTAAAGTGAGTAAAGTTTTTTTAAGTGTGGGTAAGAATGCAGGACTCTTTTAAACTCCTTAAAGCCTATATATAATGTTGTTTTTGTTATATCTGCTTTTTTTTTTTTACATTTTAGAACCTTTTGAAAGACAGAGTTGAGTCGTCCACTTTGATGATGGACGCCAAGAAGATCTTTTCCGTCACCCTCCCCTTTACCCCCTCCTCTGTGGCTCTGGAGACCATCCAGATCCCCGCTAGCCTCAATCTGAGCTTCCTCGCCCGCATCTAGACCATCAAGACCATCAAGACCTCTGACACTGACACAAAAACACTGACTGTTTTTCACCGAAGATTCTACGAGTTGTGATGTTTTCACTATCAGTGATTACTGCAGCTGAGTAAGGATTCATTGTTTACATGGCGTTTATATCAAGCCCCCAGAAAGAGCGCCGGTCGTTGATCCCAATTTTTGTAGTGGTCAAACGGCGGTACTACAACTTCCGTGTTCGTCACGTGATACCATTGGGCCCAAAAAGACTTTTTCCCATAGACTTACATTGGGAAAGAGACATCTGTAACTCAGCGGATAATTTTTTTTTTAGGTAAATCAACTCCCCAGTACGAACAATCTAATAGCCCTTATTTAAATGATTAGGTCCTAAAAGTTATAAAATGCACTTATAGCTGAATCCAGAGTTATTTCCTTTCCTCCGTTCATGTGAATGAGACCTAGACCATGACGAAAGCGCAAGCCGTGATGACGGCATGACGTTGGGACCCCGTGACCGAGTCATGTTCCATGTGCCCGATGGATGCTGAAGATTGTACTTTTCCAGACGGAAGTCGAGCCATCTTGGCTTCCTGCGCCACTGAGCAACTTTCATAGGAATGAACGGGGCCCCGCTTCCAACGCTGTATCCATTTCTCTTTATACATCCATGGTTTATATATATTAGCTTTTCAGCACTGCATAGCCAAAGAGTAATAACTGTATGAATCTGCAAAAAAAGTATTTTAAAGGTCATCTATTTCCACACCTAAAGTATTGCCGATACAGGTGTTGATAGTATTTTGTGAATTCATCAGTATAGTTTCTTCCAATATAATTTGACTTTTCACAGTGACAAGTGTGTGATTATTGGGATGGATAAATATCCTGGTAACTATGAATTTCAGTGTTTCCATGGACAAATATTTGTTAAAAAAAGAACAACCTTGAGCTATGTTAAAATAATAATGTGCATCTGATTTAAATGTGTAAAATGTCTCAAGATGAAATTTGGTTTTTATTTCTGCACCTGCTATGGTGATGGTATTTATGTCCGTACAGGAACAGAGAATGATTCAAGTTTGTATTTAACCGGTTTTAATGTTGTTGGTCGTATTAAAGGCTGGCTTTTGCAGTAAGATGGTTTGAAGTGCTCAAAAATACTACACAAAGAGTTTCACTACCTCATGACATGGATCTCTAGCTCAGTGTTTTGTTTTCAAAGTGGAACCACCAGGGAGTCCCAAAGAAAATGTAGAACATGTTAATCATATTTGGTAAAGGAGGTTGCGCTTCAACAACGGGTTTCACGGTGGAGTGCTAGACCCAAGATCCATAAAAATATTATGGAGTAGCACATCCAAGATTTAAAAATCAAAGAGGACAAAATACTAGCGTTTCACTTGTTTAATTGGCTCACGTAGACATACACTTACATGTGCTACCTTATCACATTTTTTAATGTTTTTAATCATGTTTAGTATTCTCTTTCTTGACACGGACACTCTCTTGTTGTAATGATTCATTTTTAGCATGTAATAAGGTATAGATTGTATTTACCAACAGATATCCTTCATGGAACAAATATATTTAAACAGGGACTGCACTCTAATCCTCATCTATTTAGGAGAAGAGCTGTAGGTTGGAGTGCTTAACATGGAAAAGTTTGGGGGTATTTAGGATTTATAAATGTACATGTACTGGACTGATGTAACTAACTATTGCCTTCAAGCCTATAAGTGATATCTGGACCTGACATGCTCACCATGCTGTGCTACAAGAGCATGTTATCTTTTATCCTCCATGTTCATCATTGTTCTGTATTTGCAAATGCTTAACATACGGAAATACTTTAAAGGTTAATAACTGATTCATCTGTTCAAAGCTCCTCAGCTGTGCACATCAGGAATGTGATAATGCATTTCCTTGTAGGAGTCTTTCTGTAAAACTCTGGTATTCCCATCGTTTTCTCAATTTAGCAAGTGCAGTGATATGGTGAAATATTTACTTTATTTTTAAAAGTTTTACTTTTAATTTTTTATTTTTTTGCTGAACAACTAGTGGTAGAGCAGTGGTTGAAATGCGTCCACACGTATGGTGATCTGACTGCAGACTGTATCCGGTTTCTTTTGTTGTCAGAATCCTGATCAAACGAGCACACCCACTCTGTCAAGCCGCTGTCACAAGACGGGAGGGCAGAGTCAGACAGTCAAAGTCCGTAGCAGGTGAGCAGCGACAAGACAACCAGGACAAGACACACCTGGTGGTGGATGAGCGACGAGACCTTCAAAATAAAAGCATCAGGTCTGCCACTTTTATCATAGGATGATTCTACACAGCACTGGTTTCTAACCTTTTGGCTTGTGACCTCAAAATGAAATAATGTCTACTTGTAACCCCATATTACAGGTTATTATATCTTATTGTGAACGGAAGTTATGAGCAGTTCAACCAAAGAATTTTTAGATTGTATAATTTGTAAGATTTTCAGAGGCCTGAAGAGAGTGTCCAGTATTTTTACAGAAAAAAGTAAGAAATAAGAAACAAACAATAAGAAACAAAAAGTGTTATAAATAATACATATATGTATATATACACAGTATATAACAGTATATTAGGGCTGTCCCAAATACCATTTTTCGGTCTTCAAAGCTTTGGTGAGAAATATTCAAAGGTATTCTAAGCTTCGTGGCATAGCAGGCTGACATGTTCTTCTCTAGGCAATGTCTGTCTCCATCTCACCCGTTTCAGTGCTGCTGCCGTACTACTGTACACACACGCATCTCTACACACAACAAATGGCTATATCCCGATGAGAATAACTAATAATAATTAATGTTGCAATTAATTTCATGGCCTTCTTGGATTTATACATTATTACATACTTATATATGTATCAAAAAAATAAATAAAAAATTAAGCATTCGAATAGTGATTGGGAGGTCGAATACCATGGCAATGGTTGAAGCTTCGAAACATTCAGGTCAGCCCTAATATACTATATATTTCTTTTTCTTTCTCATCCTGTCTTATCTTGTGGCCCCTCAGACGCCCTCAGATTTGTCTTGGGACCCCAGGCTTCGCAGATCGGTATTAATAATAATGGTAACAACATGTATTTAAACCTAAGAAGAGATTCATAGTCCTATCAGAAATGAGTCAAGACCAGAATTCAAGTGTGAAGCATAAGTAATGAATTCACAGTATAACATTATAAAAACACAGGCTTTACATGACAATGAAGCACACACTAACGAGTTAGACACTTTAGTAAACGTTTAGAGGTTAATGTACATGGTGAAATATTGGTTCAAGTCTGTTTCAAATTAAGGGAGATTTTAAATTAATTCAGTGAGTTTTATTTTGAAAATTACAACCGGAAAATGGATGTAATGTTGTCTTTCTTGACTGGTGATTCTTGTCATAGCTGTGAGGGGGAGGGAGGAAAGTCGTTGGTAACCTGGAAAGTACAGTGATAGAACAGCTGACAAACAAATGAACTGACAAGAGAAGTTGAAACAAGAATGCATAAACATGGCTTTGTTGGAGCTGTACACTGAGGTAAGAGAAAAGAGCCATGTTTTTCTTTTTACTTTAACAATAGAGATAATAAAAACCTTAATGTTGTTTTATAGAAACATATGGAGACTTTGTCAGAGCTCAGGCATGTTTCAGGGATGTAGAGTCTAAATGCTCAACTGTTCATTCAACTTTTTATAGTGAATCTTTATGACTTGATAAAGATATTTTTTCAGTTTAGTTTTTTTTGAGAAGGGACAGTTCAAATTAATAAATAGGCTACACATGGTATAAAAACACCAGAATTAGCCAAAAGGATATTTTACATCTATAGTCCCTGGCCAAGGTTTTACAAAAGGCTTCCTAAAATACATCAAACACAGAAACAAAAAACAAGGCATGCAGTTAAAATGTTGGCAAAAAGACACAGTTAAAAGCAGTAGAGGCAGTAGTGACATGTATACATATAAAAAGGACATATAGATTGCAGGAGCAAAAAGAGAGTTTAGTGCTGACATGTGAATGTATATAGATATATAGTTATGAACTATAATGACTTGCTGTTAATGAGAAATAAATGAAGGTCCTCACAGTTTATTAAGAACATGTTCATGCAGAGAATAACATTACATTTACAGTGTTATATGTTTTAATAACTATAGTAAGCACTTATGAATTGAAATCTTCTCTCTTAGTACAACAGAGTGTGGATACCAGATGCAGAACATGTGTGGAAATCAGCCGAGATTTTGAAAGACTTTCATCTTGGGGATAATGTTCTTGAATTGCATCTCGAAGATGGCACTGTGAGTAAAACGTGGCTAATAAAACACTTCACGTGCAACTGCAATGGATCAGCTGACCTGCCTCTTTTACATAACCTGTCACTTTACAGGAGCACTACCACCCTGTTGACCCGGCAACACCACAACTCCCTCCCCTTCGTAACCCGGACATCTTGGTGGGGGAGAACGACCTCACTGCTCTCAGCTACCTGCATGAACCTGCAGTCCTGCACAATCTCAAAGTGCGATTTGTGGAGTCCAGGATCATCTACACCTACTGTGGTATTGCTGAAACAAATCTTTGAAACTGTATCTGAAGTGTAGGTTGTTGGCAGTTTGTGCTCAGCCCGTGCTGTTTCCTCATTTCCAGGTATTATACTGGTGGCTGTAAATCCATACAAACAGCTTCATGTCTACGGAGATGCCATCATTCATGCCTACTCAGGCCAGAACATGGGAGACATGGACCCTCATATATTTGCGGTGGCAGAGGAGGCTTACAAGCAGATGGCCAGGTAAATAAGAGCTGAAATTATCACATAAAGTAGAATAGACAGTCTAGTTATAACTGTGTATTTTTTTTCTCAGAAACCACAAGAACCAGTCTATCATCGTCAGTGGGGAGTCTGGAGCCGGGAAAACCGTGTCTGCTCGATACGCTATGAGGTACTTTGCTGTTGTAAGCAAATCTGGAAGTAAGACCCGAGTTGAAGACAAAGTCCTGGCATCCAATCCAATAACAGAGGTATGATTTTACTGGACCCCAGTGTTATAAAGATCACCTAAACCGAGACCAAGTCATGACCAAGACCAGAGTGTATCGAGACCGAGACAGGACCAAGACTTTGAGGGGTTAAGACCAAGTCAAGCCCAAGACCAAGGCAGGGCGAGTCCCACACTGCATGACACACGATAAAATGTGGAGGCACTCTTCAAATTGATCTGAAAGATCCACATTCCCCAACGTCCACCGAAAACAACACGTTATGACTAGAACTGGGCAATATATCGATATTATATCGATATTATATCGATATTGTGATATGAGACTAGATATTGTCTTAGATTTTGGATATTGCAATATCATAATATGGTATAAGTGTTGTCTCTTCCTGGTTTTAAAGGCTGCATTACTGTAAAGGGATGTAATTGATGTAATTTTCTGAATTTACCAGACTGTTCTAGCTGTTCTATTATTTGCCTTAGTCATTATATCCACATTACTGATATTCTATATATCATTAATCTCTTTATGTAAATATTTAGTGAAAGCACCAATAGTCAACCCTACAGTATCGTCTCAATATCGATATCCAGGTATTTGGTCAAAAGTATTGTGATATTTTAATTTCTCCATATCACCCATGATTTGTTTAGGACTTGAAACTCAAAGTTTAGGACTTGGGACTTGTCGGTCTTGACTCAGGACTAGAGAGCAAAGACTTGAGATTTACTTTTGACTTGGAAAAACAATGACTTGGTCCCACCTCTCACAAGGCAACACATCACTTTTCTCTCCACTAAATGTTTCACTGCTGTGACAACATTAAACTAATATAATGTATTAATCAAGACAACATCTATCTATGTGATAACTTGAAAAGAGAACTGGTGACCTGATTTCCTCTCAGGCAATCGGAAACGCAAAGACCACCAGGAACGACAACAGCAGCCGCTTTGGGAAATACACAGAGATCAGCTTTGACAGGAGGTACCGGATCATCGGAGCAAACATGAGGACCTATCTCTTAGAGAAATCCAGAGTCGTTTTTCAGGTAGTGTATGAGTCTCTTATGTCTGATCCATAACAATTACGGCTGCCCCCTCTTTGTTGATTTGTCGACTAATCAGTTGTTGTGGTCTTAGTCGATTAAATTTTCTTTAGTCAATCAGTCATTTTTTTAAATTTCTTTCTTTTTCATGCTGATTGACTCATTTCCAAGAAATTTATGAGCACATTTCTGGTAAACACAAGATTTAAAGTGGTGCTTTTTGTGTGATTCTTTGTGGAGAAACGCTGTTTTACAGATCTGCCGATTAAATTGACACATTGATTAGTCGACAGAATCGTATGAGTGTTAGTTAACCAAGAATTCCTTTGTTCGAGGACAACACTAATACCAATGATACTCTTGTTTTATTCAGGCAGACAACGAGCGAAACTATCACATATTCTACCAGATGTGTTCCTGTGCTCAGCTGCCAGAGTTCAAGAATCTGAGACTGTGTGAGTTTTGTGTACTGAAGGTTTATTCTGCAGGTTTGAGGCGGAGCAGCTGCTGTTCCACTGCTGCTGTTAATCTGATTCACTTAGAACACACACACCTAAGTCTTACAATCATACACATATTTATTGTGGGATTATTTTATTGTAAGAGTGCCTGATTATATATTCCTGTGGTCTGCAGTGAGTGCAGATAAGTTCCGGTACACCTGCATGGGCAATGAGGTCACTATTGAAGGTGTAGATGACAAGAAAGACATGGAGGAGACTCAACGGACCTTCTCACTGCTAGGTAAAAAACACACTTATCTGTGAGACTGTAACTTGCTTTTAGTATGACTTTTTCTACTAATGCAATGTAACATTACAAAAAGACATAAGACAGTGTTAAAACATACAGACATTAGGACATTAAGAAAAGTACAGTACACTGGAATAGTTTAATTGAACTGGGAGGATGAGGTTTTGCCAGTGTTTGTGATGTGACATGGAGGATTAGGTGAGGTATGCTTACAACAAGGATGGCTATTGGCTAATGAGTAATGCTAAAGAAAAGAGGAAAAGAGACAAGGTAGTGAGGATAACGAATAATGATAAGTAGGTCCACCGTTAAGCTTCCCATTCGGGATAGCCAGCAGACCTGTAGGAGGGAGTCCAATGTTGATCTCCGTCCAACCAGCCCAATATCTCTCCTTATTATTTCATTTTATTTAATCATTTTCACCTCTGGGTAAAGGGGTCCAGCTTTCCCACCCCAAAAGTGTGTCTTTTATGTGACCTTCCTCTCTCTGTCTCTCCAGGGTTGAAGCAGGACTTTCAGTCAGATGTGTTTAAAGTTTTGGCAGCCATTCTGCATTTGGGAAATGTGAAAATCGTAAACTCCGGAGATGGCAAGTCATCAGTTCCCGTGAGTCTCAACTCTCCGAGCCTTAAATTGCTTTTTGTTTGCGAGGTTAGATCTTAAAACATTAACCTGGTTCAGTATAAAACTTGATTTGCATATCTTCCAGCCCGGTGATCCACATGTGGCAGTCTTCTGTGAGTTGCTGAGTGTGAGCGCAGAGGAGTTAGCACGTTGGCTGTGCCATCGTAGGATCGTTCTGGTGGCGGAGACGGTGGTGAAGCCGGTGCCGAAAGAGCGGGCAGTAAACGCCAGAGATGCCCTCGCTAAGCAGATCTATGCCCATCTGTTTGACTCGATTATTAAGAGGATAAACACGGCACTACAGGTTCCAGGAAAGCAACACGCTTTCATTGGCGTTCTGGACATTTATGGGTAACACAGATACAACATGTTTTTTCTTCAGCTGCTTGATGATTCAGGTCTCTATAGCCGCTATTTCTGATGTGATCTTTGTGTCCTTTTTGTCCTCAGCTTTGAAACGTTTGACATCAACAGCTTTGAGCAGTTTTGCATCAACTACGCAAATGAGAAGCTTCAACAGCAATTTAACTTGGTACGCTTCAACACCGTCCAAATCATTACAAAACACAAACCTCTATCGGCCCAGATGGTTATTTATTCTCTTGTCTTTCTTATTTTCAACCAGCATGTGTTCAAGCTGGAGCAAGAGGAGTACATGAAAGAGGACATCCCATGGACGTTGATAGATTTCTATGACAACCAGCCAGTCATTGACCTGATTGAAGCAAAGATGGGGATCCTTGACCTGCTTGATGAAGAATGTTTGGTAATTCTGATGTCAACTTTTACATTAACATCTTCAACTCTGTTTTTTTGTTGCTCTGCCTCCTATACATACTTTGTCTTTTTTTACTTTAGTTTCCTCAGGGAACTGATCAAAGTTGGCTGCAAAAGCTGTTCAGCTACCTTGATGCCAATCCTCTGTTTGAGAAGCCCAGGTTATCAAATGAGGCGTTTGTGATTCAACACTTTGCAGACAAGGTGCAGTCTGGTGACCCTTTAGAAACACATTTCCTGCATAATATAGCACAAAAGTTACTCCTACTATTTTAAACTATTAATGCTTTTGGATTCCTTTTTGTAAACTATGTGAGTCTTTTAACATTAACAGGTGGAATATCAATGCAGAGGTTTTCTTGAAAAGAACAGAGACGCTCTCTATGAAGAACTGGTTGACATTTTGAGAGTCAGTAAGGTAATCAAAGGCCCTGTTTTTATTTTGGCTTTTCATTTTTCATGATATAATGGCTAAAAACAAATCAAAGTGTCTGTATCATTAGAACCAACCCATGCAGCATTGTTTTTCTCATTTTAACACATTTCTCCTGCTATTATCAGTTTCCTTTTCTGGCCAACTTTTTCCAAGAGGAGAAGCAAAGCAGTGTGAACAGTAAAGGTGTCAAAGTGAGGCCCGCCAGACCTGGAGTGAAACCAACCAATAAACAGCTGAGAACCTCAGTGGGAGATAAGGTGAGAATGTTTGCTCACTGGAGATTAGACTCCCTCACTGAAGTCTCCATAATATTCTGTATTTACCATGGTGTACAGAATAAAAATGTATTTCTTAAACGTTGTGGTTGAATGTAGTTCTGCAGCTCCCTCTCTCTACTGATGGAAACACTGAATGCTACCACCCCTCACTATGTACGCTGCATTAAGCCCAATGATGAAAAGCTTCCATTTGAGTGAGTACTGATGAAAGCGTTTGACACAATCCACTTTTTGTTCACCTGAATCATTGGTGTTTGTGTCTGTGGTTTCAGTGAGTGTTTGCTTTTTTTATTTTAGATATGATTCCAGGAGGGTGGTGCAGCAGCTGCGAGCCTGTGGAGTCCTTGAAACTATTCGTATCAGTGCACAGAGCTATCCGTCCAGGTCATTCACTATTATATATATATACTGTTCTATATCAGCCCCAAAAATCTCTTTGTGCACACGTTATAATGGCAAGCATGTGTTTTGTTTGCAGGTGGACATACATTGAGTTTTACAGCCGATACTGTATCCTAATGTCACACCAGGAGGCAGACCTCGGTGACAAGAAACAGACCTGCAAGAACGTGCTACAGAGGTTGATTCAGGTTAGACGCATCTTTTTTTTCCTTTAAATTGGGACCCTCAATTGATTCAAATATTTATCACGATTAATTGCATGATTGTCCATAGTTAATCACAATTAATCACACATTTTTATATGTTCAAAATGTACCTTAAAGGGAGATTTGTAAAGTATTTAATACTCTTATCAACATGGGAGTGGGCAAATATGCTGCTTTATGCAAATGTATGTATATATTATATTATTGGAAATCAATTAACAACACAAAACAATGACAAATATTGTCCAGAAACCCTCACAGGTACTGCATTTAGCAAAAAGAATATGCTCAAATCATAACATGGCAAACTGCAGCCCAACAGACAACAACAGCTGTCAGTGTGTCAGTGTGCTGACTTGACTATGACTTGCCCC
>CAKAOI010026533.1:0-21711 GCA_916701655.1 Sebastiscus albofasciatus
AAAATAGTTGCGGTGCCATGTAATCCCATGTGGGATGGGCCAAAGATTTGGCATGACACACAAATAAAAGAATAAGTGAGATGAATGAAACATACTGTACACCCATCCACTTCGACGCTCAGCATAAACAGGCACACGAGACGCCCCGCAAAACCACTTAGCTCTTCATGAACAAACAGATCTAACAGAGTGGAAATCTGACTAGTCAAGCTACTTTACTCCCTCTAAGCTTCTGTTGTCTCCTCTGTGGCGGAGGCTTTTGTCTGACAGATGTTTACAGGGGATGGGCGATGTTTCCTCACTGCGTGCTGCCTGGGAAAACATCTGGAGTTTGCAGGGATTTACCAGTAATCCCTTCGGCAAGCTGTGGAGCGCTCTCCTAGAATTTCAATGTGTCTGTAAAGTAAGCAAGCCTTTCTGGAAAAAAAAAAAAACTGACAGGGCCCCGCTTGCGACAAGCATTGCTGGGGTTAACAGTTCCGTAAGCCTCTTACCGCTGCAGCTTTTAAGCATAAATAAATTAAACTGGCTTGGCTAAAATGGCTCCAATAAACTCTCATTAAAGTCCTCCAAGCGTGGATGGATGGGCAGAGGGATAAAACTTCCATGCTGATCAAAAGGAAAAGGACGGAAAGGAAAACAGCTTTTGCCGGTGCAACAGTTACACAAGAGGAACCTTCTGAAGCAGCGAACACAATTAGACGCTAGCTACAAACCCAGAAGCAAACCAGTCGACAACAGTCTCCCAACAGACGATTCTGTTCTTCAGGAATTTCAATGTACAGAACGTTCCACAGGAATGTACAGCATTGGTCTCAACCTTCTCCCTGAGTTTATGTTTGAAATAGGCGATACCACCCAAGAGAGGTTTCCACACCGTGTGTCTCTCATATAACAGACTGTGGTATCATCAGAGACTGCTATAATGATAACCCAACCCCCCACTCTCTGGTTTTCACTGTCATTATAGTCATTACTGTCACCCCCTACTATTCAACAAACCAAGCCTGCATGGCACACAGGCTCAGTAAATACAGAGTCAATCAACAATATGTGGGAACATGGAGAGAGGGGACACATCTTACACAGCACAGTTTGGACAATCTGGGACCTGACATTTAGACAATTGGGAGTAAATTAGTAGAGATTTTCCGATACTATTTTTCCTTCCCAATATTGATTCTGATACCTGAATTGTGATATCGGCCGGTACTGAGTACTGATCCGATATTTGATGTTAGGTAAAGATCGTGGTCTGGTTTTAAACAGAAAGAGTCAGCAGTGACTTGAGACACTACCTGTTTATTAACATTTATCCAAAACCACAATCTTTTCCCTTACCTTAATCCCAGTATTTTTGTTTCCTAAACTTAACCACAGACAGGAGTCTGGATGCAAAAGCCAGACTCTGGAGTCAAAGACCTGAGACTATGAATATATATGAATATAGCACTTCATTCACTCAGAAAAAAGCATGCCTCTGAACAAAAGCCAGCCAGCCATTACATTTGTCACCACAACTTAATTGGTAAAACAATATTGGTGCTATATAAATGTAATTTCTAGGTGCAGGGTTGTAAAAAAAATGCCAAGCTTATAAAATACAATGCAGTGTTAAAGGTTAAACCAATGGCTCACAACCTTTTTGGCCTGTGACCTCTTACAAGAAAGCAGTATGTGGCTGGGGGCCCCTTGTCACGTTTCAAATGTCTATGAGTTGTTAGCAGCTCCACCAAACCAATTTCCCCTTTAACTTCTCACAAGGTTTCATCTAAAAATAGTTTGAGGACCAAAGAGGTCAAATTAGACCCACTGGGGGGGCCCAACCCTTAGTTTGGGAACCACTGGACTAAACTAGCAATATATAGAATAGTTAAAACTAGCTCCACCTCAAACAGCTGCAACAGTAAAATACTTCTTGCACATCTGATGATGTCATATGAAATAACTAGGGCTGTCAAAGTTAACACGATAACGCGTTAACGCAAATTTGTAATAAATAATATAATAATTAAAAATAAAAAAATGTGCGATTAATTGAGATTAACTATGGACACTCATGTGATTAATCGCGATTAAATATTTTAATCAATTGACAGCCCTAAAAATAACATATCAGTCATAGTCATTGGTTTTGCAGAAGGAGTACTTTAAGTACAGTACGTTGATAATACGTTTGTACTTTTAATTAATCAGGGTTTTTTAATGAAGGACTTACTGGTATTTGATTTGATTTTGCATTGTTCTACACGTATTTAAGGTACTACTTGTGTGAGTTTATGAAACAATGGAAAAACAAGGGTGTAACCGACATCTTCTATTTGTACAATGATAGTGTTTCATCACTGTACACTCATATAAAAGGCACCAGTCAAATACCCGAAAATGTAAATGTATCTCTCCAAGAGCAGCCATCTGGCCATGGGAGAGGCCAGAGTTAACACACCGATCACAGGGCACTCAGTGTGTGTTAAATTGAATTAGTCCAGTGTGAGTCAGGTTGCTGTTCGCCCTCTGTGGGTCTCCGGCCCCAGAGTTGGCCCACTGGGGGGTCCTGGCACTGGCTTAGAGGACAAAGAGCTGCGAGCAGACACACAGAGCAGGACTTCAGTGCTGTGTTCTCTTTCCACTCGGAGGAATGTAACCCACCTCCAGCCTCTACCTCCCTCTCATACCCACTCACTTCAGGACCTGAGCCCACACACACAGGGATGGCAATTACCCTTTCCCCAGACTTGGGTGACCCCTGGTCTTGACCCAGAAGCCACCATGCTTCGTGCCCTTCTCACCCTCTCTCTTTAGAGAGTGAAGGAGGTGGTGGGGGAGGCAAAGGAAAGACAGCCACTCCGTCAAAAACGGCAGCGCTTGTTTAAGGTCACTTCCTATTCGCATGCTGCTGAAAGGGTGCCTGTCAATCATGCGTAATCACATGGAGGCTGTCTGCTCCTGAGGCGAGACAGCTGGGAGCAGGAAAAGCCGACGGCTGCATATGCCCTTCTTCTCCTCCGACACGCACTCGGCTTTAGCCCCAGACCCCCATAAGCACTGACACACACATCCTGTTCTTGTGTACACTTTCCTCTGACTAGGAACACAGACGTGGAGGAAAATAGAAAAGTATAGGAAAGCCAGGCCACCTTGGAGTGAGGATCAGTGTAGCCAGACATACAGCAGCAGCTGATCAAGCTGTTGAATTTTTCATATTTCTGTAGTCCGTCTGGAGCTCCCGCAATCGATTCAGTGCAAATTAGAGATATTTGTGATTCAACGAGGCTTGTAACAAACCAGCTCGACCGTTAGATCTCTATTTCTGCGCTCTTTCACTTACCAAGATTACCGAAATAAAAATCAACCAGCCATCTTGTCTTGGCTCTTTCCGTTTCAATTCCCTCCATTATCCTCCTACTTTTTTTGGGGGGAGGAAATGTGAAGTGGAAATGTTCTCACTTCACTTTAAAATGTAATGGCATTAGCAGTGAGTGGAAGGGAAAGGAGCATAGCACCTTCTTCCACTTTCACGCCAGACGCTGCCAGCGAACACCCGTGCTGTTGTCATGGTTGCTTTAACTTGTCTCCGCCAAGTTTTACAGCAACATATCTTTTTGATCCGACACCTTTTGTGCGGCTTTATTCAACAGGCTCCTCTGCTGACCAACACTACAGTCATGGTTCCAGTTATCTCTAATGATGTCACGTCGCAGGTTTTGTAGAAAACAATGATACATGCTACACAAACAAAGTTGAGTGTGGAGAATTTTTCCATACTTGTGTCATGTTTAAGGACAAATCTGCCTTTTTCTTTGTTGAAAATAGATTAAAAAAAAAGAGCGGCCATCTTCTCATCTCTCCACCTCAAGACTTGTAAAGTACAAAATGGCAGACCAGATGGAAACAGAGCACTTCGGGCGCCAACAGATGCTCCCATGAGGCCACTTGGCACACTCTCACTTATCCACGATAAGGAGCCTGATGATGGAAAAGCCGGTCCAACACATGTACGTTGCTTCTATATTTTTATAGCACCAAATGTTCTAACTAAACTGTGAGAAGTTAGGCATGAACCACAGAAAACAGAGCTCTGCTTCTTTATGTAATGAGATAGCTTTATTGATGCTACAGCGCAGACACCTGATGCTAAGTGGAGAACTCGATCAGCATAAGGGGTCACCACCAAACTCGTGATCGTGCCACAAAGAGAGACGAGGCATAAACAGGAGCCGACTGACTGGATGGTCACTGGTGGCTGACGTCCGACTGACGGCCCCGCTGGCTAACTGACTGGATAACTGACTGAAGGTAATTGTAACACTAGCCCTTTTTCATTAGCATAGCTGCGAACATATGGGGAAAGTGCTAGCTGCTGACCCAAAGCTTGGCTTTCACAGTGTAATGCCATCCACACACTGAGGACTTGTGTCCCATCAGACTCAATCCCATTACACTAGCTACAGGATCTACTGTTCAGACGCTGCCATCACTAACTGCATTAAAACTTTATAACTACTACATCAAAAGACAAGGTCAATGCTCCCATCATGCATCAAAGTTTCTATAACAGCTTTTCTTTACAAACTATTTCACTTTTAATGCTCCTTCTTTTACACTACATTTGTTTATGTTTGAATGAAAGACTTTACATTTCACATGTTATTAAGGTACAAAGCAAAATGTATTTTTATTAATTACTAGAGCTGTCAAAATTAACGCAATAATAACGCGTTAACGCAAATTTGTTTTAACACCACTAATTTCTTTCACACATTAACGTAATTCGGAGGTTGTAGTGGGCTTTGCATGCCCATGCACAAAAAACTATATAACACACTAGCACAAAAGCATAATAGGTCCTCTTTAACATTAGTCACCTAAAAATTCCTTACATCATGGACAGCCTTATCTTGCATAGGTTTTTTACAACAATCATGAAGGCTGCTAAATAACCCTTTAAACTTAAACTAAATTTTGGCAAGGAAAAACTGGCATTTTCAAAGGGGTCCCTTGACCTCTGACCTCAAGATATGTGAATGAAAATGGGTTCTATGGGTACCCACGAGTCTCCCCGTTACAGACATGCCCACTTTATGATCATCACATGCAGTTTGGGGGCAAGTCATAGTCAAGTCAGCTCACTGACACACTGACAGCTGTTGTTGCCTGTTGGGCTGCAGTTTGCCATGTTGAGCATATTTTTTAATGCTAAATGCAGTACCTGTGAGGGTTTCTGGAACAATATTTGTCATTGTTTTGTGTTGATTGATTTTCACTAATAAATACATACATACATTTGCATAAGGCAAACGATTAATTTGCAATTAATTGCGATTAACTATGGACAATAATACGATTAATCGCGATTAAATTATTTAATTGATTGACAGACCTTTGATATTATACAAGCTACATAGGGAAGTCCTATTTATTTGTAAAAAAAAAAAAAATAAATTCAGAGATGTTCGTGAGATATAATCTCACTCACACTTTAGCACCTAGGTTGCTGAATGCAGAAAAATCAGCACCTCTGTTTAAATGTTTTAGCAGCTAAATGGCTTAAACTACATTAGCAAGGATACGCTCCCACTTGAGCAAGCAGTGTCATTATGAGCAAGAATTTGTAAGCACAGCACTTATAAAACACACTATAATATCAAACAAATGGCATTCAACACAGCCTTTTTGCAGTGTAATGCCTTTCTATGAAATACTTCTTACCACAGGCCTACAGAGTTCCACTATGAATTTAAAACAGCCACTGAGATAAGATAAAGAATGTATTAAAGGGTATCCATGCACAGCCCAATAATTCAACATGCTCATGGACAAATCAATATCATATGTTTAGATATTTGCCAGGACGCTCTGAGTACAGGAATCAGGCCAGGTGGGGAGAAAAAAAAAAATCAACATGTACATACCTTCTCGTTGTATTTGAACTTGACATAAAACCAACTGGACTTGATCATCCTGCTGTCCTCTGTCCCTGACTGATTCAGTGTGCCGGGGGAAAGTCTACGTCTCATCCAAAGACCGATGCTGAACGTGCACAGTGCGGCGACGCTGAACAGTTTCTGCTACTTTACCCTGCTGGTATTTGTGCTTGTTCTTTCTCGCTCTGCCTCTGACTTCGAGCCTCTGAGCCTGCTACGGTTTCTTTCGCTCCCTCGTCTCCGTGGTGTACTGTGGTGTGCGCAGTGTGTGTGTGCGGCGTGGTGGGCTTGGAAGGCTGACAGAAGAGCTCCTCAGATGGGCTTCGGCTGTGTTCAGCAGTGGTGGCAGATGCCAGCAGACGAGAATGTGAGCAAACTCTAAAGACTGAAGCGCCAGCCTCCCTCACTGCCCTTTCCCTCTCTCCTTCGTCTAACTTTCTATCTATCCTACATGCTCCATTTCTCTCTCTCTCTTGCTCCTTTTTTTTAAATGTTCCCTTTTTCTAGCCCTTTGCTCACTCAGTGTCTCCCCCCAGTGCTTCCCTATTGCTCTCTTTTATGCACCGTTAAGCTCTTTCAGTCTGACCTCGTTTAACCCCCTCTCTGTATCTATTTCAATCTAGCGTTTCCCTGCCCTCTGTAAAGTAACACTGTCTGCTTTATTATTTCTGCAGACAGCAGCCCCTGATGTTGGTCTGACCCCGAAGGCGCGGCATTCCCACGAGCCAAATAAACTCTGACGGCTGAACAAATGTGCCTCGAAAATGCTCTGTCAAATGCAGTTATGTCGAGACCAGACCGGGTACAGCTCAACTCTGCATGGTAGCTTCAAATATTTACAAGTATTGCAAAAAGGATTATTGTTAGTGTGCTAGCTGGTATGCCCATTTCAGAAAATGCCAACCACTGCCCCACTTGCCTGAAATTCAACTTTTAGAGATCTGATATATCTGATATAGATAATAAACGATTCTTTTCTCACACACTATGAACGTTTGTTTAACGTTTATATGATATAGATGCTTGAAATAACACAACTTGTGGCTAACTGTTCACGTTTCATTCGACGACATAAAATCATCAGTAACATCATCAGTAACCCTGATAAATTTTTGAAGCTATTACGCGTCTTTAATAAGTCGGTTGCCAACAAAGTGCCTAAATGAGTCTACAGAGGCTGTCGGGGTTGTCGCGCAAAGTCAAATTACAAGTTGGAAGCGGGTGTTGACGTTAAACTTATGCGACTGTGGTGTAGTTCGTTTATAGCCTTACATTAGCTTTTTACTTCAGGCGATTGCATATACACTTCAAAAACCATAAAAGTGGCGTTCATTTGCAAAGATTATCTTGCTGAACAAAAAGAGTATCATAAACCACAGAGCTAATTTTCTGCAATAATTCAAAATTAGATTTTTGTTGAGGGAACCAGGGTGATGATAACTTCCGGGATGGTCTACAAAAATGAGTCATTTTTTCCTAAAAACAGCACATAAACCTGCATTAATTGATCATTTTGGCCATTTGGGGGCAGTGCAACAAGCTATCCAGTAAACACAATTTTTTCTTATTATCACCATTATAAAGTTGATACCGCGAATATGTTAGCAAACAGTGGCTTATTAATACATCAAGCAGACACGGAGCAATGTTAGCATTCATTTGTAGTCGGGTTTCCACTTTATGAATGCAAGTCCAACATTCACTGTCCTTTTAGCTATATTTGGGTCACCACCAAGTCTTGTGAAAAATATCTGTCTTTTTAGCTGCTAAATGCTTCACTATGTTCACCAGCTAGTGGTTAACTTTGTCGGTCTGCTGTTTAGTGCTGAGCAGGTAGTGTACAGTGACTCTATCAGAGCTTTTTTACTGAAAACTGCTGAAGCTGAAAACGACACTGATGAGAACGTTGGGAGTGAACCAAAGAGAAAAAGACCCAAAACCAAAACCAAAGCCGAGAAACCTAAACAATGAGCTCTAAGACGCTAACAAGCTCTGCAGAGCTGAGAGGAACTGCAGAGTCAGGTGATAATTCTCTCCCTTTACATTAAACAGTTATTTGATATATTATACAAATATTGATTCAAGCAGCTTAAAAGCCCCTGGAAACTTTCCAAAAGTTCTATAATTTTTCGTAATAACCTTGAATATTAAATACTAATAAGCAACTTTTTTCCAAACATGTAAATGTTTGGAAAAAAGGACTATGTGGGTTTGGTTAGTTCAGATTTGTTTCACTGTGGCCTTGCAAAATACTGTAAGCAAACAATCCCACAGCTGTCATCAGATTTTGATTATTGTGATTGGTACATAGAAGTATGCAAATATTTTTCCACCTACTTCAAACCAGTGAGGTCATGTCAAGAGACAAAAAGACAAATACAGTAATCTGTCCTGTGAAATAACCAAAACTGTTCTTTGGCCAAAAAATAATAATAAAAAAAACACATTGAAAATGTTATATATTTAAAATACACAAAGAGATGGTAAAGGGACATTTATATAACTCCTTTCTGGTCTTCCTACCACTCAAAGCGCTTTACACTACATGTCAGCATTCACCTATTCACAGACATTCATATGCTGATGGCTGAGGCTGCCATGTAAGGTGCCTAATCTAATTATCTAACTCCCAACTCTATACTCATTCACACACCGATGGCACAGCCTTTGGGGTTAAATATCTTGCCCAAGAACACTTCGACATGTGGACTGGAGGACCCGAGGGATCGAATCACTGACCACCGAGTGGATCGATTGGTGGACGACCCGCTCTACCTCTGAGCCACAGCCGCCCCCATAGAGATATAGAGATACTGTATATACAAAGCATCGTACTAGCGTAGCACACTACTTACTGGCTGAAAGTATGTTTAAGAAAGTAAACTTAGAAACTTTTGAACTTGTGTACTTGGATTCATCTGCTTGAGGCAGATGTTGACATTAACCACTAATGAAGCCTCAAAACAAGTGCTAACGCTTCACATATGCTTCCTGCCATCAACAATCCATGCAGGTAATATTATCCTGTCATCAAATTAAGACTCCTGGAACAGCAACAGGAAAGAATGACAGCCACCCTACAAACACGTAAACTAAACGGGAGTTTACTGAAGACAAAGAAAGCTCACATGGTGTCAATTTGGCTTGATGAGATCAAAATATTAGAGACTATATAACATTTCACGGGCAGCATAATTTGGAAACAGCATATTCCAGGATTATAGAAGTTTTGTTTCTTAATGTTAAAGCCATGACATCAGCATTTGAATATGACATTGTGAACTCCTTCCTCGGGGTGTATATCATTGTGAGGCTTGTGATATTATATGTACTGACTGTGTGGACTTTCACTGTAGTTAATAATGCCAACATTCCACTTCCTTTGCATTTAAAAAGCTATATTTTGACAGATGTCACCACATCTGTCTGCACTGCCTGCCCACTCTGGCATCAACATACATGTCAAAGAATATTTGTTTGACCAAAATATGTTTGATCAATAAATCACTACGTAAACTAAGCCAGCAGTAGGGACGCAGAGTTTCAGCAGGGGGCAGCAAACTGACACTATGAACTGGACCTTTAAAAAGCCAGTCGCCCACGGTGAAGGCTTAAGTACTAAAAAGGCCACAGCCGGAGCAGAGACTGGGCCACCCAGCCAATGTTTACATTCTGCCACTCCCCTCGGCGCACAGGGCCCAGATCCCATACACACAGCGCCGCTGTGTATATAATCATGTCACCTTTGACTATTGCTTGAGATGTCTGCCAGCCAGAACGGGCTCCCATATCCCACAGGATATAGCCATATTTGGCAGCTCCTGAGTTACACCGAGGCAACCCCTCTATCACAGGACAGCAGCAGGTTATAAACAAAAGCAATCGGACTTAGTAGTGCCAATAGCTGTGTTAGCATCCATGGAAACATAGCCTCCCTTGGCCAGACCTTTGCGCCCAATGCTTTGTGCCTTCAGTATTGTGGGACAACAGAGACAACTTAGATTTTTTGTTTGACTGCATCTCTTACATAAGTCATGCTTATGAAAGTGGGGCTGAACAAACGGATTGTTTGCTATCTGTACAAAATGAAGCCTTGGGTGAGGAAGCCTTTGGAGAGAAAGGTGTTGTAAAAAATCTACTCAAGATAAGGCTGTCCATGATGTAAGAAATTCTTAGTTGACTAATGTTGAAGAGGACCTATTGTGCTTTTGTGCGGTTTCCATTTCCTTTAGTGTGTTATATAGTTTTTTGTGCATGTAAAAGGTCTGCAAAGTTACAAAGCCCAAAGTCCACGCCAAAGGAAACACTACTCCTGAACTGCCAGAAACACCTGGCTTGAAGTCCCGCCTTTTCTTCCGTAACGTGGTGATGTCACCAAGTAAGACATTTGCATAATACCTGCCTAGCAGGCAGCTAGTTTGACACGCCCTCAAACAAAAGCTAGTTAGAGCGGAGCTGGAGTGGAGTTCGAAGAGTTTGGTTTGGTTGACCAATCACAACAGAGTGGGCCAGCTGAGCAGACTGAGCTGGTATGAGGAAAATAACATTAAAGCATTTAAAGGAGAAACCCCAAATAAAAGAATGCACCTAAAAATAAGCATAACAGGTCCCCTTTAAAACGATTCCGTAAGCTAATTGATTTGTCTATTTAACTGGGAAATCTGTAAAGGGGAAATAGTTTCTCAGGTATGATTTCCTTGCACAGACTAATGATGTCATACTGTAGGATCTCTTAAACTATTCCTTTACAAAGTACTAAGCTACCATAAAGGTCATGTGCGCCCCTAAATTAAAGCCAAATGCAGCATTGTAGAACATTGTTATCACAGAAGGCTCATGTAGAGAGGACTGGTATGATGTTTTGTCAGTGTCACTGCAGAGCTGCTGATGCCAGAATGAAATAATGTGTTAGCACAACTCTCTGACTACCTGTGGCTGAGATATTAAAAGGGGCAAATGGTTTGGAAAGGCATATGAGGATAAAAAGAGCAGTGCACAGTGGAAGTAGGAGAGGAAGAGCATTCAACTTAAAATGAACAGAAGTTTTATCCAAACAACAAAGTTAAAGTAGAAGTAATTAAACCACCATGGTAACATGTTGTCCTGACATTATACATGAATTAAAGGAATTAGTGCCACCAAATGTTTGTGGGCAAACTTCTGATTCAACAAACAGATTTTTTGGAATAGACCCAGAGAGTGTTTTAAAGTAAAGAACAGAGAGAGTAGCCTTATGTGCTGATCTGCAGCCCACCAGATGAACATTATGAACGGACTATTTTTGTCTTCTCTACCCAGGAGTCTTTAACCCTTCTCTTTACCTCTCAGCATCCTTTCACTTTGGATTCTCTTTTTCAGAGGCCAGCAGTGGAGTCTTGTCGGGAGAGCTTATCTTCAGCGGTCGGTCTGATGAAAAGAAAAACAAACAGCAGGTTTCCTAGACTCGGGGTTGTGTGTTTTGGTGTGTGGGCTGCTGTATATCGTTTGCTCCGCTACGGTTTTCTCCTTCTCACTCTTCTCTCTCGTCTTCTCACTTTCCACTCCCCTCATGTCACCCGCGGGGAGTCTGTAGTTCTGTGATGCTAAGTGACAGCCTGCCTGCCTGCTCACTTCCCACACACATGCCTACGCTTGGCCGTGTCCCTCACGGCCGTCGCTGTGCCCGGATAACAGAGCTGCGAGAGCTCGGAGGGCCGAAATCCAAAAAGCTGTGAGGAGAAGCTCGGGGTATCACTCTACCGCCTGGTGTGTATTTAGACACAACACAGAAACTCGAACGTGGCTGAAAATATGAAGTCATTGCACTGGTGATAATGTGTTAAGGACTATAATGCACACTCGCTGGAGATTACAGGGTTATCTTGAGATCCTTTTGGATCTCTAGTTAAACAATTAAACATAGCGTGCAAAGAGATCATATCAAAACAATTAACTTCAGGGGCAGCGGAGGGGAATAACACGAGGTTAAGGAGCATTGTTTCCGCATGGCTTTATCAGCAGGCAGGCGGGGCCAAGGAGGAAGAATTGGCTTTTCATGCTCCAGTTTTCAGAAAACTATCTAATACAACGATATGTCTGAAAGGTGCGTGTGGTTTGATGATATGTTTCCTTTTGATTTCTCCCGTGTAGAATCCCTCCTTCCCACAGGGCCAAACAGAGAGGCAACTTTGAGAAGCCTACAGAGGCCCTGGAGCTGCCTGCCTGCACAGACGCTTCTCTTGCTGGAGGCACTGCTTCTCCTGGGGGTTAAGACACAACTCTGTGTGTTTTGTATGGACATGTCTGTGTCTGCGTACTTGACATTGGTGGCAGTAATTGCTCATCCAAGTGTGTCCTTGTGCATGACACATGTAGGCATGTGAAACAGAGTAAATTTTGTTTGTCTGGGTTTTTGAGCAACAGCAGACTCATCTCCCCCTCCCTCTCTCTTTCTGCTACAGCAGCCCAGATGTTCAACCTCCCCGGAGCTACGATGCCTCAGCCCTGCTTCAATTTTTCGTTAAACCTTCTGGCTTGAAAAAATGAGCGAGCACGAAGGAGAAAACGACAAAGCCCTCCTGCAAAAAACTTTCTCTACACTTTCTTAAATGCTCTTAGAGGTTGCTTTAATCCTGAAGCTCTCGGGGGCTAACACAGCTCTGTACTGTTAAACGCAACAAAAATCAAGAAGAGACAAAAGGAAAGGCTAAGAGAGAGAACGGAGAGCAATATTTCTTAGTTTGTCAGACCCCAATTAGCCTCTATGTAGAGGAAGAATGGTTTCTGAGGGAGGGAAGGAGTTACAAGACTGATTTTGTCTGCAAGTCTTAGACTTCCTCCTCTCTCTGTAATACTGCTGCACGCACCGAGAGGCAGTGGCCCGACATGGCACGACACAGTGCATGTTTCCTCTCTTCCTGTCCGCGGGCTGTATTGGCCAGCAACACAAAAGGCCATTTCCTGCTCTCCACACACACAGATATTAGAGTTGAGGCTGACTCTTTCTGATGGCCAGATAATACAGGCCTGAGTCCCATCTAGGCCACAGCCAGGAAATCACGTTAGCCTCCCCCAGCATCCCCCAGCATCCACCTCCTCCTCCTCCCTCCTCCTGCTAATACTGGGGATTATTGCACCAGGTTGCCTTGGCACAAATGGCTTTTGCTGTAATGCAGTGAGGCTACTTGTACTAAGGTCCATAAGGTGCAGTAATGACCTGGATTTCCTCTTTTGGGAGGGTTGCGCGCCGACTGGCAGAAGATGAAATCTACAGTATGTGTTTATTATTTGTGTTTGTTTGGTAACTTAGATGAAATACTCCACTATATTCATGGTTTAGCAAGGGAAATAATTGATTATCTGTCCGTACTAGTGGCATAGTAGTAAATACCAACTGTAAAACCAGTGGAGCACCATCTAACAATGTCAACAAGAACACATATGATGGGGAGGAAAGATAAAAGGCAAGAAGAGAGAGAGAAAGAAAGGCTGTTACATACTTGTTTCGCTTGGCGACTTGGCAACTTCGGGGTTTGAAAAGCGAAGCCAATGTGGATGTGCTTTAAACTTGCATTGTTAACATCTTAGTTTAGTGAGTTAGCATGGTAATATTTGCTAACTGGCACTAAATACAAACTATAGCTGAGGATGAGGGAATGCCATTTGCTTTGCAGGTGCAGTATTTGTTCATAAATCAGAGTATTGGACAAACAGATATTTTGAAGTCAAGATGGTCCTAGATGAGTCACAGATTATTTACAAATCATCCTCTATGGGACTTGAATAACTGTCCCAAATTTCATGACAATCCATCCAACAGTTGATGAAATATTTCACTGTGAATCACAAATATCAACCTTGTAATGGTGCTAGAGGTAAAGTCACACAAAGGAAGATCACCAAAGTCAGTAGGATCCTCCTTTGGGGACCACAGATATCTGAACAACATTCCATGACAATCCATCCAATAGTTACGAAGATATTTCAGGCTGAACAAGTGGTGGACCGACCAACTAACAGACCAGCATTGCCATCCATAGAGCCATGCTAAAAACCGCCTGCTATTCTGCAACAAAGGCAGCAGCAGCAGCCTCACACAAAGGTGACATACAGACAGAGATCACAGAGTGGATGAAGGAATCTTTGCTTCTTTGATTTATAACCGTTAATTATAAGCTCCCTACAGCCAACCAAAGGAACATCAAGGTCACAGGAGGACACTGCCTGTGCATTGTCGTATTGTAAAACATGTCGCTCGATGGTTTACATTGTGAGGAGCTTCTAAGAAGTCTTGTATAAACTAAATATAAGAGCCAAGTGCCATGATGTAGTGTGTTTACATGTAACCGTGACCTTGTAAAAGCCTAGAGAGAGAACTACAGGTGGATCCCAGCATGCAAAAAACACACTGCAAATAAAGATTCACACACACACACGCTCACACACACATACCAACATACTGTCTGTCTGAGCCCAGAGCCAGGACTTCATTTGGAACTCATTTCCAAACACAAGTCAGCGGGCGATTTGGACTGAGGTCTGGTTAAGGAGGAGGGGGGTGGGGGGGGTAGGCTCCAGAGAGAAATATGCAAGAGAAATAGGAGGGGGAATGAGTCCATGTTCCAATGACTTTCAGATGCATGAGCCAATGCCAGCTCCATGATGTTTCAGTTCACCTCCACCCTGCCTAAACGCCTTCGCACGCATCCTCTCCTCTCGTCTCCTACGAGGGAAGCAGCCCACAGACCCAGCTGTCCCGCCATGGGTTGGTGGACGGATCACATGAAAGCAGGAAGCAGAGATAAACACAGATTAATTGCTCACAGACAGGAGAGACTTGGGACAGGGCAAGGGGGGGGGAGTTGTAAGGCAAAGGTTCAGAAACAGGATGGCTGGAAGTGGGGTCGGAGTTGGACTGCTGCTGGGTTAGCTGATGCTAGCCAGGGCCTTGGGATCTTTTACATATGCACCCTGGACAACAACACTTGATTACCAGAAAATAAGAGAGGGAGGGAGTTTGAAAGGAGGGAAAACAGAGATGTAAATCACAGAATGAGTCAGGAGAAAAGAAGTAAAGGAACCTGCTGGCAGCCAGAGAAAGAGAGCTGAAAGTTGTTTAATCACAGCATGGATTTCACTTAAATAGCATCCTTTCAATGTTCACTCCAGAACCCACACAAGATAAGACAATAGCTCTACACTGGGACCGAATGCTTTAACAAAGACAATGAAATCAAGCTCTTTCAACATCAGAACACTTGTTACAATTATGAGCAGATTGTTTGTTGTTGCATATGCAGGGCTCTACGCTTACATTTAGGGCTGCAGTTACTTTTTTTTAAAGAAATACCATTAGAGTCATCTCTTTTTTAAGTCAATCTTTGACAGTCACCAGACACACTTCACTAGAGATGCACCGATTGCAATTTCCAGACTAACTTTTTCTCACCACCGTCCAAGAAACTAATTTCAACCGTTCCGAAGTCAGTGTAAACCATCAAGACTTCTAAATGTTATCCTTTTACTTTGTTATTGTCACCTGCCCTTTACAAATTGCTAAAAAAGTATTTTGTAAAATGCATGAAAAAGATTATTCGACACTTAAACAGTGAATGTGATAAAGGCTGAGTTTAATCTCCCATTATAAAGCAACATCACGCTGACCTTCAGTATCTCTACACTACATAATACTCAACTGGAACATGACCCACCTCTGTAAATTCTCACCTGATTGCTGTGTATCCCTCTCTCTCTCTCTCTGTGTGTGTGTGTGTGTGTGTGTCCTTGTGTGCAAGTGTGTTTCTTGAAGCCAGACAGAAATATCGAGAGGATTAAGCACAAGCTGTTGAACAAATCTACTGGAGCAAAGGAACAGAAAATAAAAAATGCAATATCATAATTAGAAGCTTGAGTGGGTGGGATAAGTAATGAAGAAGCAAAGAATCCCAGAGAGAGAGATTTCTCTGTACTCGGTGTGACCTACTGCACTGTAAACTCCAACTGGGCTTTTGACTTTATCATGGTTGACAAATCTCCTGCATAATGGTCTGTTATCTTCCAATTACCTAATTTATTGATAAGGACAATGATAAACTGGGTGCACTGACCGTAGATTTCTGTTCACATACGGTTCTTACATCGCAGCTGCTATCCACAACAATCAGACCTTAATTCACATCTTTTCTGCAGGCTGAATCAATGCTGCTGCTGCAAATATCTCGTACTTCAAGTGTAAAATAAATACTCAGTTAGGGAAACATAATGAAGCATTGACTTCTTGCTCATTGTCCTGACAGTGCTTGTGTTTGTTATGTGTAGAGATGCGTATGTGTACAGTAGTGCGACAGCGGCGCTGTCCAAAAGCTTCAATTACCTTCGAATAATTCTCACTGAAGCTTCAAAGCCCAAAAAATGGTATTTCGGACAGCCATACTATTTACCATGCCCTAAACACAAAGTGCAGCTGAGGCTGAACTGGCTAATACTCCTTCAGAACAATGCTTGCAGAGTGACATCAGGGAAGGAGAAGGGCAGTGATGGAAATATTGTTTTTGTGACATAATTAACGTTACAATTGGTGAAATGGAGCCTTCCAATTTTCTCTAACCCATGTAACCATGCCTCTTATTTGCAGTAATTACAACACATAAACCAAATTTGATAATGATGTAATGACTAAATGTGTACATGTGTGACCTTTAAAGGTTATGATGACACGTCCCATCTAGTTGTGGCAGCACAGACTCAGCCAGGTCGCCGCAGTGTAAATAAATACCAGTCTATTTGCTCTTTACAAATTTGAGCTTACTTGCTATGTAAGTACGGGCAATAAAATCCATTTTTGTGGACCTCTCTCTCTGTAGTTTTTTTTCTCCATGACAGAGGATAAGTCAGCATGGGACCAGAGGATAACGACCTCCGAGCTTTAACACTCATGATTCCAGAGTATATGGAGAGGACGCCTGCTCATTCCGCCGCCCATTACCACAATCCACACAGGGGCTCTCATGTAGGAGCGGCCCCATTAAAAACTTTGAAACATGCCTGAAAAATAGACTGCATCCCATTACCCACACTCCTTAGCAACAGCCATTACTGTGGATTGATGGAGGTTGGGCCACATCTCTTTGAGAGGGGTGGAGAGTACAAATTATTGATCGTAACCTGTGAACTACATGTGTAGCATTGACAGGGGGAATTCATCAGGGTAGGAGGGCGGGGGTGGGGGTGGGGGGGATATGCCGTGCGTGGCCTCTGAGTCACATCGTTCTTACATCTCTCACTTCCAGAAAACAACAAAACATCCCAACACGCACACACAGACGTGTATTTGTGTGCTCCGCGTGCTCCCTGACACACATTGCACCCCTCCCTGCTGCTTGACTTGTTTCTCTCCACCATTTCTTCTGACAGTCTTGTGTGTAAGTGTATTGTATAGCTGGAGGCGAGTCAGAAGCAGCAGATGCAGCATAAAGGCATCAAAGCAGCCATCTCCACCACAGCTCTTAGCGGGTCAACTCAAAGAGATAGCAGTGAGCCAAAGACACTTGAATCAAGGTTAACGGCAGCTGGGGAGGGGGGGGCGGGCTATCAAAGTGATGTAAAGCACAGTTAAAAGGAATAAAGGTAGATCCTATTAGAAGTGCCGTATTGATCTGTGTGAACCTCACCTTCTGTGCAAAGGCGAATCTGTATTTCAAAAATAATGATGGTTGCTCTTAACCCTTCAAAATGTGAGGGCAGCGTGTTATTTTACTGCATCCCGTCATGGTTCTAGTACAGAGTGGAGCTGTAGACCGCGCCGGATCTCTTCACACTGAAACTGCATGTACAGGTAAACGCCTCTGTTTGAAACATAGAGGTACTACTGTAGGCAGCAGAAATATCATGTAAGGTGAAATAAATGAATATCAATAAAATATGACATTATACTGTAAGTTAGGAAGTTCAATTTATATTATTAAAATACATTCTGAAATGACTTGCACAGTTCAGCATAAGGCTTTGTGCTGCCTTGTATGCGTCACGTTTTGTTAAATCATGGCAGATTTTTGACTGACTGACTGGGAAAGTGGTAATTATGGCTGTGTGATAATCTGATATTGACTTTAAGTGGAATCATATCATGACAATATGATCATATTTGGGTTATGATATCACAAAATTGCTAAATTTATTAGTCTTCTTTATAATCTAAATCAAAAAACTATTATAGATACTTGTGAGAGATATTTGTATAATGCCTATTCAAGACCTAAATTCTAGACATCTTAATCCTCTATATTTTACTCATAATTTAACTTATTTTAAAATTGTTAAAAACAGTTTTACTCTTCTTTCCTCTAAAATTATAGGTTATTGATTGATTCATATTGTGAAATTGATTTCAGCCATATCATGGGCTGTCATTTGATTAAAATATGAATTAATGATTTATCACATGATTGTCCATAATCACAAATTAATAAAACATTTGTATCTGCACCTTAATATATATATATATATATATAAAAACTGTATGCTTACAAATGATATACTAACTACAAATAATGACATCAATTGTTAAATCTTCTATAACATCTTGTCAGTAACTTGTGCAGGGATAATGTTCTGCAAAGGTGGTGAAATCACACACACACACACACACACAAAAACCCCCACGTGTCTTGTACATCTATGCAGTATTGATGATTTGGTATTCTGATACAACGAACTGAAAGCAAACAATGAAGCTTACATATTCCACTTACAAACTGCAAATTATGCAAAATGATATAAATGACATCATTTCTAAAATACAGCCCTTTAAAGCACGTAATTCATCAGTCAAATCGTTTTCTCCCATTTAAATAGTCACCGTCTCTTAACAACATATTTTTAGAGATGTAAATCATCTGTTCCGATCCTGTACATACTGTACCTACTAAAACCTCCCTGTGTGTCAACAACAAGATTTCAGCAACTGACGACAATCACAAGAATTTTGTTTTTCCGCTGCAACATTTTTTTGCTCATTAGAGCCAGTTAGCTCTGAAGTGTGACATTCAGACACATGAGATATCTGCTCTACCACAGAAGAGACAGCTCCGGCTGCACACATGCGGTACACATGGCGCTTCAGCCTTCTACACTAACAAGGCTGTGTCCACGCAAGTTGATCCCTGCAGAGTGGCATATTTTTGCTGGAGAAATGACTGTTATGTGTGGAGGGAGCCCTGCACAGTTCCAATGTGCCACTGTATAATAAGCTCTACTTATTTTAGCTTCATTATCGCCAACCAGTTCCCCTGCATCACAGAACATTACAGCGAATTGGCTCGGAGATAGACAGTAATAAGAGAGTAAGAGAGACAGGGAATGAGTGTGTGTGTGTGTGTGTGTGTGTAAGAGAGAGAGACTATCAGCATGTGTGTGCCACTGTGCCTACATTAAGTGAAGCACGGGTGTGTGCTTTAATGAAACAGCTGCTTTGTTCTGGGCATGGCCTTTAAACATTAACCTTTTGTGGGTAATATTGGTACATTATTTTTTAAATTGCTGTGCATGCCAATTGTCCCTTTCTGGCCCTTTCTACATTTACAATGAATCAGTCACACTTCCTTTGACCTGTGGAACTGGGAAAAAAAAAGATCAACCTTGTTAAGCTACATTGCAGCCAATTAGGAAGGAAGAGGGAATTCAATGCGAGATCCGAAAATACCACAGCCTGAGCAGCAGACGGTGAAAGGAGAGCACGTCTTAAATGAGATCCCTCCGTAAAAAAAGGGGTCCAAAGCATTCTCCTTAGCTAGCAGCAGAGGGTGCCAGCACACCACTAAAGTTTCCCAGCATGCCACACAACTTCAGTTCAGTTTACTCATCTAAAAATACCAGACAAAGAGAGAGAGAGAGAGAGAGACTGGACCCATTGTTGGTGTACCATCGCTGTGCTTTTTCTTTGCTGCTCAGGATTCAATTATTCCATCTTTCCTGGCAGCCACTGAGGGCTATATGTCTGGGGAGGGGAACATGGTCTAGACATGCAGTGTTTATTCCAGGAAACTATATAATGGTGTTTCACACGGTGACTTAATATCATAAACTCAAGCTCGCTGACAAAGCATTCTAGGTGAGCTGAAGCTTTACATGAGGGTAATTGAAGTGGCTTGTACATGAAAAGAAAAACTGTTTAATTTAACATAACGTCGCTATGTGTGGGGTCGCTCACATTTTCAACATCTGTTAAGATTTGAAAAGTCTTTTAGCGTGAACCAGCCTTAAGCTTAGGTGTGCATGCGGCAGTATTACACTGAACATCACAGAAGAATCAAAGAGTACACACTGAGGCAAAATAGACGCCTTAGTCACTGGAAACGCTCTTAAATGTATAAGATGTTTTCAGGAAGATTTAACGTTTCTCATCCCTCCCCTAGCCCGTAGGAGACGATGCCCAGAGTAAATCACAGATGGCTATTTCTCTCTCCCTGCCCTGGGGCGACAGGAAAACCAGGCTGAGACTGCCACCTCCTCAGCCCCGCAGTGGCAAAGAGCTGGCACTGTCAACAGGACAGGGAGAGGAAAGAGGAGGATGGAGTCTGGCCTTCCCTGCGGGCTTCCTCGGAGAAACCGTCTCCATCTGCCCATCTGGGCCAAATCTGACAGAGAACAGTTTTCATGATTTCCTTTTACACTCTACTGTATGTGAATCGGAGTGTGCGCCAGGGATACAGCCTGTGTTTTTACACACAGAATGCAGAATATCTTCCCATTTGCATTAAGTGTTTGAACAACACTTTACCACAAACTCATTCACTCGTGCACTGAACATCAGAAACTGATTGTTTTAGGCAGCGTGAGACCCTGAAGAGAGTTTCTGAAGCACATCCAGTCTTTTTCTGACAGTACATTGTAACTTTCATGTGTAGCTCTACTCCTTCCTATCCTGTGGCCTGTAAGGTTAGAGGATCAATACCTCGTTTTCACCCTGGAGCCCTGCCCGTGTGCCAGGTTAAGAGGAGTTTCCAAACAGATCTAGTTAAGACGAAGGCTTCGTCTGATGAAAGAGCAGCAGAGGCTGAGCTCAAGGTCAAGGGACAATATCTGTTATCCCCTTCCCACTTGAGATCCATCTGAATTCAAGTGGAGGTGCAGCACTGAGTTCACACAGACCACGGTGAACGTGTAAAAAAAATGCAATAATCGGAGCTTGCTGCAGGGTGTTTGCATTTTGAGTGCATGTAATGCAATGCGGTGGAAAGAATGCGTTCGGATGTTATCTGACAGATGCCGGGCTCTCATATCTGGCTTAACTCTCCGCATCCTAACAGCTTGTTCAGCCCTACCATGAAATTGGAACAGTAGACAGAGAAAACAACAGGCTCTGGTCTTTTTGCCCATCTTTTCTTTTTACCATGCTGCTGTTGCCATGGTTCCATGGTCATCACTTAAGAGGAAAGTACAGGGAAGTCTGTCAATATGTCAGGATCAGACTGCATTCCTTTGTAGATACGTAAACGTTAAGTCTCAAAGTCATGTTTATGCTTTATTAAGCACTATTGTGTGTTAAGAGAAACTTGAAGGTGTGCATTTGTAAATCTTACACCTTACTGGTGATGTGTCACAGATTAACAATCCTCTTCACATGTTCAGAGGAAGCTATTTATGTAATTGATTTACTAATTTAGTTTGCAAGTCCACTGAGAGCTAAGAGATTTTTCCCAAATGCATATGTGCACCCAATCTCTGATTACATAATAGAGTGACCTGGTGAGTCCACAATACAGTGTTTCCCACAGGATTTTGAGAGACTGTGATGGGTGGACCTCGGAGC
>CAKAOI010026534.1:6080-50712 GCA_916701655.1 Sebastiscus albofasciatus
TCTTATTTCCATATATGTATTTTGCATATACAGTTCCCTTTGTTAACACCTTATTTGGAAAACCGGACATAGTCACACGTGTATACTTCCGCTAACTTCACCAAGTCTGTCGCTAGCTCTTACCGTCAGCTCCGTTCTCTTTATACATCCATAGTCAGCTCCATTGGGGCCGTTTGAATGCATTTAATATAAATGTCAGTATATGGGTGCTCTACAGTTGTAGCGTCAGCCGATTTGACCCCGGAGATGAGAGTGACGGCTGGCTTGACTGCACGTTACTGCAATACGATAACGTTTCCTGTCCTTTAGCCATGATGTCTAGCTCTGCTTTTCCTGACAATGTGTGAAGCCCAAAATGTTTCCATACTTTACTGGATATGTAGTGTTTACCACGTTGGATTTAACATGTGAGGATTCAAGTCGTATCTACATGGACCCTCCACTGTTTTGGACTTCCTCGTTGTGGCTGGTTGCAATTTGGTTTGGTTGATGGATACAGAACGGATATGACGTCATGTTACTCAGACTACAACAGTAAAAGCGGTAAGTTCCTTCTTCCTCTGCATAGACTCAAATGAAACAAATATATCAATTCTGACATTAAAAAAATGGATTTCAAAAACGTAAAAAAAAGAAAAAAGAAAATTGCAATACATAGGTGAATCAATTTTTGTCCCCACCCCAAGCATTTTTCCTCATTGATCAATTCTCTAATTTTGAATTCCAAAAGAGACATTTCAGAAATCAAAATTCAGCAATATCTTCTGCAACCTGCGCCCTCTCTTAAACGCCTTCCTAATTTAAGGAATGCCAAGTGTGCAATATCCTTTCCTTTCCTCGCAGACGTGTGTTGCACCAAGAAGTGGTAGGAGTGGCCCGGAGTGTGTTCTTAATCTCTTTATCCCTAAAACTCTGTGCTGCTTACTGTCCAATTCTCCAGCGCAAGAATCTCTTCAAGCATCTGCCAAGAAGTTAATCACCCTCTTTAAATCCCCTCCTGTGTATTTGCCTCGTCACTATAATATTAGCTTTCCAAATGCTTTGTTGTGTGACTGTGTGAATTCTTGACATGCTTGAAAGCAGACTATTTTACTGTGTGTTATTGCATCCTGTACCTGCAGTCACACCTGACTGAGAACAGGGCTTGTCACTATGAAAACAATGCAGGATACATTCTTCTTCCCACCCATCCTGCCTCTCTCATCTGATATGCCAAACCTAATGCTGTATAGAGGCTCACAGGCCATCAGCAATGTAGCCAGAGCTTCTTTGGCATCTGGCTGGTAAGTTAAAACTGACATGGTGTAAATTAGGGGTGGGGAAAAAAACCCAATTTGAAACTGATTATTTTTAATGCCAGAATCGATATAGTTGCTTCATTTGAGTCTATATAGAGGTAGAAGGAAGTTACCGCTTTTATTGTTGTAGTCGGAATAACGAGACGTCATATCCGTTCCGTATCGGTCAACCAAAACAAACCGTAGCTGGCCACAACGATCCTAAACGAGAAAGTAGTAAATGGCGAAGGTTCCACGTGGATATGACCTGCACCATCGCATATTAAACCCAAAGTGGTAAACACTACACATACAGTAAAGTATGGAAACACTTTGGGTTTCACACATTGCCAGGAAAAGCAGAGCTAGACATCATGGCTAAAGCTGCATGCTTACTCTGTCATGGACAGGAAACATTATCGTATTGTGGTAACGTGCAGTCAAGCCAGCCGTCACTCTCATCTCCGTGGTCAAATCAGGCGAAGCTACAACTGTGGAGCATCCATATACTGACAAGTATAGTAAATGCATTCAAACGGCCGCAATAGAGCTGACCATGGATGTATAAGGAGAACAGAGCCGACGGGAGAGCTAGCGATGGACTTGGCGAAGTTAGCGGAAGTATATACATGTGACTACGTCCGATTTTCAAAATAAGCTGTTAACAAAGGGAACGGTATATATAAAATACATATATGGAAATAAGATTGATTGGATTATATTCACCAGATGTACAAAACATTACATATCCCTTATAAATTAAATAGAAAAATACCACTAATTTGTGAGGGAAATGTCTTTATTCTTTGATTTTTGGGTTGCTGGAAAATATTTAATAAATAATGCTTGACATTTTAATGTATTAATTTAGATATTTTCCAAAGTAAAAGTCCCTAGAAGTGTATGATTTAACTTTTTCCTTATGGTCTAGTGTTAAAAAAGTTAACAAAAAAATCGCAATAAATCGTAATATCGAATCGTAATATTGAATCGCAATACTTAAAAAATTGCAATACATATCCAATCGGCACCCAAGCATCATGATAGTAAATTATATTACTATATATTATTAGTTTTTGGTGGGTTTTTTTATTCTATTCTTTTTATTATTATTATTATTATTATTATTATAATATATTTTCTTAATTTTATTTAAATTTTGAATGTTGAAGTTTTCTCTAGTGTACTATAATGAGTTCATCTATAAGCTCAAACTACTTAAAAAAATTGGTTAATAAACTATTGTAATTACGAACTGTAAATTACATATAAGAAAACAACCTCGAAAAAAAGGGAAAAAATTAAGAATAAAAACAAAAAGTATGGTGATAGTATTGAATGGGGAAATAGGTGTATAGTCCCTAGCCCTAGTATTTACCATTGCTTAGTTTTACAAAGAACTACAAGTCAGCTAGTCTGTGGTGCACAACAACAGTGAGTTTATATCCTCTTTTATAGTATAATAACTGTATTTGTAGTATTAAAATACAGTGATATGGCTTTAATGTTTAGTGTTTACAGCCACGTCTAATGACAGTTAATGGTGTCATGGCAACACCCATATGAGCAGCAACGCATGCACTGATAGAAATGCAATAACGAAAGTAAAAGACACATTAAAATAGTCAACAAAATAAGCCAGCAGCGTCGTCTTGATTTGTCTAAAAGAGAAATCACTTCCACCACCATCTGGTACTGAGAACCACATTACAGGCTTCAAAGGCGGGGGAGGCTTTTAGCTTCACATCAAGCTAACACACACTTTTACTAGTATTACCAGGCTGCACTTAGCAGCGTTTTTTCGGTTGCAAAGGGCAGAAAATGGGATTTTACTCACCGAAAACACGTCAACATCCGTGGCAGCCATGGTGCGGAATGTGTGGTGTTGGTGTGGGCAGACTGAGCAGACTGGGGAGCAGCAGCCCTCGTCTCTCTCTCCGTAACTAGCCTGCTGCTAAACTACTGAGAGAGCTGACACAGAGAGATGAGGAAGAGAAGAGAGGGGACATAGGGAGGCTAAGGGAGGATACTAGCTAGGCGACAAGAGGACTCACTGCTACTGCGCTCCTGTTTCGCTCAGTCAGGCTAAATCAAAGATATATCTTCGTTTCTACATTGTCTGGGAGTCAATGAGAGTGCCTATAAGAGCTCGCTTGGTTTATCTTAACTAGATATATTTAATTTAATTCTATTTATTTAAAAAAAGAAAATAAAAACACACTTTTATTGACCTATAGTCATAGGTCAATCATTAATATTTTAATTAATTAATGAGGTCACAGATTGATCTTACTGGAGTATGACTCAGCCAATCAGAACAAGCCATCTAAAGTCTAATTAACTTCCATTATAAAAACAGTGTTTCTGAATTGTGTGCATTGTACTGTGTGTGTGCCCTGGGGATTTTTCTAGGCTACTTTTCACATCTTTGTGCTGGCATCCAGTTTAGATTAAACATTTATAAACTTTGTGTATGTGTGTTTCAATAGGGCCCGACCAATACTGGATTTTGAGGGTGATGTTGATATTTTAGAGTTTTGAAAACCTGGCATTGATTAGCCTTACAAATGTTTTTGATAATCCTTAAATTTGGTTTATTTATTAATGATGTCCTGCTCAGATTATATACGTTGTGACCATGATATAATCTGAGTTACACACATTTTAATACAAATTTTGTCTTTCTTATTTGTGTGTGTCAGGAAAGAGCAAATAGGTCTACTATTATTATTATTTTTATCAGTAGAAGTGGTGGTGGTAGAAGTTCTAGTTGTAGCCTATTATTATGGTTATTATTATTTTTTATTATAGGCTATTATGTTAAGGTCATAGCGATTTACGTGAGCCTAATAATATAAAGGCCTGCCTATAAGTATTCTATATGTAAATGAATGCAATATAATTTTTCTGTTCTATTTAATTCTATTTATTAATAATGTATATTATTGGATTATACTTATTGATGCATTAATGTGTTCATCACTTTAATGTTGCAAAAGGTGGAGCTCATTTTAATGACTTTATATACTGCTGGGTAGTTTAATATATAATAATACATAATTTATTCGTTGATTATATTTTGTATTAATAATCTGAATCTGTAAAGTAACTAAAGTTATAAAATCAATGTAGTGGAGTAAAAAGTACAATATTTCCCTCTGAGATGTAGTTGAGTAGAAGTATTAGAACATGGAAATACTCAAGTAAAGTACAAGTACCTCAAAATTGTACTTAAGTACAGTACTTGAGTAAATGTACTTAGTTACTTTCTACCACCGAGTACATGTTATACTGATGTGTTTTTCTAAGCATCTTCTTCACTGCTCCTGTTGGAATAAAATAATTGTTTATTATTTAACTGAAAAGTAGTAATGTGTTTTGTGTTTTTTGGATGTGGCACAGCCCTACCTAGAAACATTTCCACCAGCCGCCACTGGTTTCGGACATAGTAAATATCTCTCATACTGTTTTAGCGTACTAAATAGCATGTTAGTATGGAATTTTGGACGCAACATAATGATTATCCACATTTTTTTTAATTAGCTTGTTTTTATTCATCATCCAAGAGTTCTTCCCAAATACATATTGACATATTTTGAATTAGGGAGCAGTTTTAAGTCGCCTCAAGGCGTTTCCAAAGGGTCAACGTTTCTACGTACGTTAAAGTAGGAGGTGAACTATCTTGACGTTCACGTTTCATCTTTGGCTCGAGACAGATCCGTTCCAATATGGCGGCTTCTCTTCCTGGGAACTCCCATTCAGAGCAGGAATGTGATGCTGCTGCTGCTGCTGCTCACTGCAAGCCAGGACAAGAGCCTGCAGCAGCACAGCGACATGGGGGAGCACAAATATGTGTGTGAGATAACAAAACACCTCATCATCACGTCAGTGGAGCCAACTCTGTGTTTTGATTAATATTTAAATGAATTAATGAGGTCACAGATTGATCTTACTGGAGTATGACTCAGCCAATCAGAGCAAGCCATCTGATATTGGTATGATATTATTTCATTGTTTTTATTGGATTGTTTTCCACTGTTTGTTTAGGTTTTTCTGCACATGTTGTGCACTTGTTGTTGTTGTTTAACTTTTGTTGTATTTTTAAAATTATATTAGTTTCGATCTTTCTTCCTTTTTTGTTATTGTGTTTTTTTTCCCCTCCTGGGATATGAAATAAAAAAACAGAAAGAGAACCCCACCCCATGTTGGTCTTGGTCACACGAAAGGAAAAAAATAAAAATAAAAAATAAATAAATAAATATTAAAAAAGAAAATAAATTATATATATATATTTATATATATTAAAAAATAAAAAATAATAATAATGATAAAATAATTTCAAAAAGTAAATAAATATAAAATAAAATAAAGAGTTTGTGCTATTTATTATAATAAAATATGACATATTATATTATACTGTTGTATTATTATGATTATTATTACATTTTATTATATTATATATGTTATGGCCATATCCCTTCATGTGAGCCTAATAACTTAAAGTATATTTTATATGTAAATTAAAATTGTATATCTCAAATGTGTTATAGTAGCCTAATGTGGTCTTTTGGAGCATACTGATGCTGTTAAAACATACATTTCTTGTTTAATTATATATATATATATTAAAAAGAAAGAAAAACAGTTTATTGTGACAGAGAAATAAACGATGCATTTGTAGTTTAAAGTTGTCTGACTTGCAGTTACTTTGCCTGCAGGCTAGGGGGGGAAAAAACTCTGCATATATTATTCAAATTGTGTCCACGTCTGAGTTTTGCCCGGAAAAAGCCTCCTTCAGGTGGGGAGGAGGAGGAGAGCAGCCAGGTGAGGGTTATTCTACTGTAGCCTCCAGTCAGTCAGAGGGACAAAGAGAACAGTAACACAGAAGCTTTAACTTTAATAACACAGCTTTTTAATCATGTCTTTGACGCAGGAATCCGTCCTGTCTGTGCTGCTAGCGGAGGGAGGCAAAGTGAAGAAATCCGACCTGGTGGGTAAATTCAAAGCGTCAGTAGACTGCGACGATCCGGTAGAGAAAGAACGGAACCGGGAGCTCTTCAAGACTTTTGTCAACAACGTCGCCTTCGTGAAGGAGATCCACGGTGTCCGGTACGTCGTGGTGAGGAAAGCCTATCAGCATGTGGTGGTGGACGGTGGTCATGAGACTGTGGAAAAGACTGGAAACACAGAGGAGACAGGTGAGCAGCAGCAGCAGCACTCACCTGAGCAGACTGGGAGCTCTGGTGGTGGTGGTGATGATGATGATAATAAAGGAGGTCAGAGGTCATCAGGAGGTCAGAGGTCAGCTGCTTCTGATCCAGATCAAGAGCACACAGAAAGTAGTGAATATCCTACACTGTCTCCGATACAGCTAGCGTTGCAAAGGAGCAAATACAGGGAAGGTAGCGTTAAAAGGGCGCTGACTTTTGACATCCGAAATGGAGATACCTGCTCGAGAAATGAGCCCGCCAGCAAACCATACGCTTTACCTTTGAGGATGCCACCCAGCGCCACCACCACCACCAGGGTGGAGATCTGCAAACTGAAGGTGGACCCAGATGACTCCCCTCCTGAAAGCCCTAACTCCATCAGGAACAAGAGGAGACCCCCTTGTTCAGTGGAGACCAGCTCCCCCCAGCTGAGAAGGTCAGTGAAGAGCACCAAGGCGGCGTCTGAGGCCTCCTCCTCCTCCTCTTCCTCCTCCTCCTCCTCCTCGGTCCCCCTGGAGCAGTCGGAGCATGAATGGCTGGTCAAGTGCGCCGCCGGCCACTGGAGCCAAGCGTACGGCCTGCTGCTGAGAGACAACCAGCTGGCCGAGAAGAGGGACTTCATGTCGGGGTTCACCGCCCTGCACTGGGCGGCCAAGTGCGGAAACGGTGACATGCTCGTGAAGATCATCGACCTGTCCAGACAAGGAGGAGTCGACGTCGATGTGAACGCGAAAACACACGGCGGATACACTCCTCTGCACATCGCCGCCTTGCACGACCAGGGGCGCATCGTGGCCATGCTGGTGGGGGAGCACGGGGCCGACCCGAGCATCAGGGACAACTGCGGGAAGAAGGCCTACCACTACCTGCGCGAAGGTGTTTCTGAGACGCTGAGAGAGATGTTGGGAGAACCCAAAGCAGCCCGGGAGGCTCAGGAGGACAGGGTCCTGCAGGAGAAGGAGGAGCTGGACCTGTTACCAGATCTGTCCAAGGGGCTGTACTCAATAAGCCGTCTCTTCCAGCCACACGTGGCGGGGAAGAGCAAGAAGCACAAGCAGAGGCCGGCGTTTTACTCCCTGAGCGACGACCCCGGAGAGGAACGAGAAGACAACGGCAGCAGCCTCAGACACAGAGTCCTATCAGATGTTTTCATGTGAACTCACATGAGAGAATTTGACTGACGTTTCTCGGATTTTCAGGCCTTTTTCAACAGTGACAAAAACTCTTAAAGCAATCAGTGACTCCTCTCTTGTTTGATTTCTATTATCTGATTTGACAAAAGATGATCACCAACAAGATTTAGATTCATGATGGCATCAGGAGACACCGTCTGCTTCTGGTTGATTGATTCTGAGTTAGAGACATTAGGAGTTTTTGGTTTGAGATGTTACCTGTATGAGTAGAGTTTACAGGTAAATAAAACATGATTCATGGAATATTCCAGCAGGTCATGTCTGTGAGTCGTCTTATTACTCACCATCTGTGGTCTCTCAAAGGCGTCATCTTCATCTTAAAGTCGGCCTTTCTTCAGTTCACCTACAGGAGAGGCTCAAACACAGAAGTTAATAACGGGAGATCCACTACAGGTGATCACCATGAAAACTTCCCTAATTGGTTACTTACATTAAGAAAATTATGTTTTGTATCATCCATAACTTGATTTTTAAATGTCTGTTCTCTTCAAAAAAATGTCCTCTTCATCAAAATGAATCAGTAATAACAGGAAATCAATCTATGACAAAGAAAGTCTGTCACTGAAGTAGCAAGAGAGATCAAGACTGGACTGGACTTGTGTCTTTTCACCTCTGAGTAATAGATTATTCATCCTCTCCATTTCCAGAGGCAAACATGCCCAAACTAAAAAGAATGAGGATGTGCTGACTTATGGGTGAATCAAACCTCTACAAGCAACGAACTAAATTAATAAATAAAAATACAAAATCTTGTGCCTCTGAGGAGGATTTAGAGGACTTTGCTTTTCTATTGCTTCACTTTATCACAGATTAATTATTAAACACCACAAAACATTTAGGAGAAGCAAAACATCCCAAACTATAATTCCCTGGAAGAAAACAAACATTTAGATTTGACTGGATTATAATATATTTAACTAGAAAAAAAAGCAAAGGGTGTGTCATTCATGAAGAGGTGTGCAGGTGCTCTGTAAATCATTACAGTCCCTGTGCGTGCCAAAACATCTCTGAAATGTGGTTTAGATCATTCTTGTTCAGACCGCCGTGATTCAGCAGCTGACTGGGAGTGTGTGTTTGCATGTGGGTGGCTGAAAGTGTGTGTTCGTGCTGCCTTGTTTTCCTGTCTGTCATGGCTCCTGGTACTGGTTGATAAGAGGAGAATACAAGTAAGCTTTTGACCGTGTCAAGATGACGTGCTTAGTGAGATAGGCAGATAAAAAGAGTCATGGGTAAAAGAAGAAGCGGTGTTAAGAAACGCGTCCTGTGGTCAGCCACGTTCTCAGACGTGTTAGTTTTGTCCCCGCCTCGAGTCGTCTCCGTGCTGTTCCTTTCGTGTCTCTTGATGTCACTTCCCCAGCAGCTTACATTGTCTTTATACGTCAAGACGATGTTTCATCTCCGAGCCTCGGGGGTTTATTAAGCAAATGTTCTCTTCTGCTGCTGCTGCTGTGAGGCTAAAGGCCGTCACAAGGTCAGGAACAAGACCCGGAGTGGAGGAGAGAGTACTCAAATCCTTTAGATAAAAGAAGCAGAAATACCACTGTGTTAAAATGATGTTATTAAAGGAAGCTGTTTGTGCAGAGTGTTTGTTAAAATGAGAATATGGAAGTGTGAGTGCGCTAAACGTAGAGATGCTTGTTTTGAAATGTGTCCATTTATGAGTGTTGGTGCACTAATCTATAACAGCCATCAGATAAATGTGGTCGACTTAAAAGTAAAATATCTCCCCTTGTAATGTGATGGAGTAACGGTCCATAAAAGAGAACTTCTCAGGTTAAAGTCCATCTATCTGTCCATTATCTGTAACCGCTTATCCTATTCAGGGTCGTGAGGGGGCTGGAGCCGATCCCAGCTGACATTGGGTGAAGGCCGGGTACACCGTGGACAGGTCGCCAGACTATCACAGGGTTGACACACAGAGACAGACAACCATTCACACTCACATTCATACCTATGGGGCAATTTATAGTCAACAGTTAACCTAACCTGCATGTCTTCGGACTGTGGGAGGAAACCGGAGAACCCGGGGAAAACCCACGCCAACACGGGGAGAACATGCAAACTCCACGCAGAAGAGCCCCAAACCTGCGGCCCTCTTGCTGTGAGGCAGTGCTGCCTCAGGTTATGGTCCAGTATGGCATAATTGTATTAAACTACTTGACAATGTATTACTATTTATGGAAGACTAAAGCTGCAATTATAATAAATAAATAAATAAATAAAAGCCTCAATTATCAAATAAATGTGCAGGCTAGTTTGAAAATAAAAGAATATGGACAGAAATAGAAAAATAATAATAAAAAAAACTGTATAGCTTTATAAATGATTAAAGCTGCTATTTAAATAAATAAATAATGTTATTTATTTATTTTTGTATTTCTGTCCATATTCTTTTATTTCCAAACTAGCCTGCACATTTATTTGATAATTTAAAATATCAGCTTTAGTCATTCAAAGAAAGAAAGAAAGAAAAGCCTCAGTTATTAAATAAATGTGCAGGTTAGAGAGTGGTATCGATCTTCTCATCCAACTGTTGGCAAGAAAGCGAACGAGGGTATTTCACAAAACTATTCCTTTTAAAGGGCAATCAAGTGACCTATGACTTTAATTAATATCTGCTGATGTTGAGTAGGATTTGGTTTAACTTGTCTTCTCCTCTTACTAAAGTATTGGACACAATCCAGTGTAAATCTGTCATCGCTGTATTTGTGGAGTAAAATTAACAACACATCATAAATTAGGGCCTGCATGCCAGCCATATTCTGGCGAAGAAAGCTCCATATGAACCTTGGTTTACTCAAATTTAAGTCCTACTTGTCATGAAATTAGAGGCGGTAGACAAATATAAAGAGGAATGTCTTGAATCCATTTTCACTGTAAACTATTATCCCATGTGTGGGTCAGGTGGTTATGAACGGTATCTTAATTAAAGCAGCGCTCCAACAGAAACATACTGTAAGGATAAATCTTTGGGGATATAAAACCAGCACAGTATTTTGGCACGAGAACAAGGCTTTGTTTTAGTCTTCATACAGTAACTGAGCTGTGAAATGACTGCCAGAGGTTAGAGGAGGAGACTGAAGGTGTGTTGACATTCCTGCGAGCATAAAGAGTTCAGAGTTCAGGTTAGAAAAGTGAGCTTTGGAGCCGCTAATCTGAGCGCCTGGCAGAGAAATCACTGAGTCATCGACATCATCTACGAACCTCCGAGGTCAATTTAACAGCTATTAAAGCAAATAAAACCACACTTCATGGTGTAGATGTTGTTTTCCAACTGGAGTTGTTATGTTTCAACCACCATGTTGTGTTGAGAAAGAGGGACGCAGTTAGTGATTATCAGCAGCAAAGCTCCTCATTACCCAGCAAGCACTGTGACAGGACTACTGCTGCAGAGCTTAGACCATGCTGTTTCCTCTCTGCTGCAGTGTACACCACCAAACGCTTCCATCACTTCCACTGCCTTTTGTAATGACGCTAAACCTAATTACCATGCAATTAGTGTCTGACAAAGATCTCACTTGTTGAGAATTCCCCGAGTCTGATTAAAAGTGTAAAGTAAAAGTAGGCTACACTAAGTGCTGTCTTGTGTCTCTCTAGCTGTCCTCCTGGGGGTTTCGTTTGCCACTTCTGCCAACTTGAAATGCTTTTAATAAGCATTTGTTATTGCTGACAAACAAACTGGACTGCATTCCACTGTGACGCTGAACACAACGTGGGCAGAGAGGCGTGAAAGAGACAAGAGAGGAGGCTGCTGAACATATATATCCCCCTCTCAACGCATCATTTAGTAACCCAAAATGTGACGTTCTTCTTAATGAATAGCTGGACATTTTCTGGAAAAACATTTACTTGCTTTCTTGCATGAGAAGATGGGTACCACTCTCATATCTTTATGGTAAATATGAAGCTATAGCACATAAGATAAGATATATATATAAGATATTTGCAGTGTACAGAAGCAAAGGGGATAGTGCAAAAAACAAAAGATGCATCAGCTAACACAGTAAAAAAAAAAAAGAGCTAAACAAAGTGTAACAAAATATGAACCATTTAAATAGAAGGAAGTATAAAAATAGGAGCAATATATACAGTATTGACAATAAACAGACTATTAACAAAATTGTACAAGTGGAAAATGATATTGCACAGTGAGAATGAATGCATGAATGAATGAATGAATGAATGAATGAAATTCCACCTGAAAATATCAGGTTATTGTCAGTTTTTATCTTGTTTGTTTAATTTGTAAAAAAATAAATAAATGAAAATGAACAACTTACAGTGTTACTGGGCTGTGGGGGTAATGTGCCAAACTATTTCTTGGCTCGGGGCAGTCACTTCCTGGAGTCCTGTCGTCACAGTGACGTTGCCTGGCAACAGCTCATGTCCTGTACGGTATATAACCTCCTGTAAAACCACAACTTGTTGCGTCAGTTTTTCTAAAAGATTATACAAACAAACAAACATGTCATTAAAGAGCTTTAGAAGTGCTCGTAGGTGGATTTTGTTACCTGCCTCCTGACTCCAGCTTCATAGACATGAGCGCGTCTTCTCGGCTAAATCTCATCAAGCAAGCAAATAAGTATATTTCCCAAAAAGTCGAGGTATTAAAACCATTCAATTTACCTCATTTCCATTTAGTTTAGCTTATGGCATACAGACTGGAATCAGAGGGAAACAGTCTCTGTCCAAAGGTAACAAGATCCACCTACCAGCACCTCTTAAACTCACTAATTAAACACTCTTTATCTTGTTTGTTTAATCATCAAACCAATGAAAACAACTAACTACTAATTAAGATATTATATTATATTTAGTGAGCTTTAGAGTGCTGGTAGGTTGTGTTAAGATGCTGACACTCTGGTCACACATTGGAGGCAAAGTGAATTGAATCCCAGCTTTTATTTTGTGATGCAGTGAGGTGATGTGGCTGCAGAGGGCAGAGACGAGCTCTGAGAGGAACAACCGATCCAGGAAAGCCTCAATTTACTGAGGAAACTTAAGACTTGTATCAGAGGAGGGCATTTAACAACAGTATTTAACATGTTTATGAGAAATAATGTGTCAAAATATCCAATGTTAGCTGTTCTTGCAGCTTGAATATTGCTATAGTAGCACAAAACATACACTCTTTGCATATATAGTTCATGTAACATATACTTATAGTAAGTTCACTGTGGAAAAAAAGAGAAATGTGGTACACCGGAGGGAGAGGGAGAGCTTAATTTATTCACAATATTACAAACATCATGGAATTTACAACTCCAAACAGGCACAAAAAACAACTCAAACTCTCAACAGAAAACAGGTGTGAAATAGAGCAAAAAAAAAAAAGTGGATTTAGAAATGTCTCTGCTGTCATCCCACCAGCTGGGACTCACTGAAATATGTTTTTTCCTATCTGGCTTTTTCTCTGTTCAAATCACTTCCAGTCATTGAAACAAAACTAAATATAATCCTACTTCAAAAACAGGCCCATTTTTTCCTGTGACATCAACAAAAACACTGCTTTGATTGAATGACAGAAACAAGTAATGACTCAGGAAGTTGTTAGTATGCACACAAAGCAATACAAGAACTAAAATGAGTATTTATCCATGTGCTCCTCCTTCCTCCTCCTCCTCCTCCTCCTCCTCCTCTGTGGGACTCACTTTCTCCCCCCAACAGCTTTTTCTTTCTCCTAAAACGTTGCATACTTGAGGAATTCCAGCAGGCTGCGAGGAACAACATGAGAGTCTTTCAGCCCTGCGTCAGCACAAAGGCCAAAACAAACATACATTTGTTTAGCAAACTGAAGCGGACAGGGTCGTAAATCTCCAGAGAAATGTTTCAGGGGGTGGTGGTGGCGGGGGTGGAGAAGCTGTTAAGCAAAAGAAACTGAAAATATCCTTCAACATAAGAGAGTTTCCTGTCTATTTTTTGACAGTTTTTTTTTATGAGTAGAGGCTGTTTTGTGGTCATTATTACATAAATATCATATACAAAACAGGGTCGGTTATTTTCAGTACAGCCAACAGGTATAGTTTCCTGAGGGACGATAACATTTTGATCACTTCATAGGAGTTTTGTTGAGAACTTCAAAAAAAAAAAACGGCAAACACCGAGAGGAGTTCTGTCTTTCTCTTCAACACACATGAAATTAAGACATTCATGATTTCAAGCATACACACACACACACACACTCACACACACGCTGCACATATTCTGACGTAGAGCAACATCACTCTCGGTAAAAAGAGATTAATACAACTATAAAAACTAATATTAATGTATAAACACAGATGCAGATTCTTTAAAAATTAAGGGGGGGGGAGTCATGATTCAAGAGAGTGTTTTCATTCAGGACTAACAAGAAGAGCGTACTGTGTACATTTAAATAAACTTAAAGGTTACATATGTCTAAAAAGGGGGCTACGCAGTGGAGGTAGAGAATAGAAAATTAGTTTAAGACACCTGAAGTGAAGATTGTGGACTTTTCCTCTTTAATAAAAACGTATTTCAAGTATCACGTGTCACCTCTGCGACAAAAGGGACATTGGGAGAAAATACTAATTGTTGCTTACTTATAATCTGCTTTAAAGCGGTTTAGCACCTCCTTATGAGGAACCGTTCCAGCATGAAATCATCCAGACTTAATAACATTAAGTATGAAATTAGCCGGAAAGGTATTTGCACACATATTTGTGCTCATGTACCTTTTTAAAAAAAGATTATTTCAACATTCCTATTTAAAAATGACAAAACCAACAAAAGAATAGAAGTATTGTTTGAACGGATGGAGTAAGGCTTTCACTTGAAATCACTTGAATCTGATTTTGAAGAAATGTGCATTTATGTATCATTACAAAGTGCTTTTTTTTCATTCACCCTTTTTGGTTTTTAGTGCCTTAATTTGAAACATTTAAAACATTTACAAAAAAAAAGATTAAATCTACATCTATTGTACATTTTTTACTGACATGATACAGTACACCGGCCCACTCTCCTCTCAGGCAACGCTTCTTTCGCCTTCTCACGGGTCAAAATACAATCTTAAAGCTTATAATAGGTTTCCACAGGTGCAGATACGGGGCTGTAGCGCTACCATCGTATTGGAAAAGTGAATCGCTAACAGGGGACGCAAAGTTTCCACACAGCAGCTCTAATAGCGAGGTGAAGTCCCGCCTCTTCTGGTGGACCACCGTGGGACCATTTTTCGCAAAAAATAGTCAACGGCGAGAGACAAATATTTCTTTGATCCCGTTTGAATTGCACCATGAATCACATGTGTGATGTTTGTCAATTTAAAACATAATTCTGCAAGTCAAGAAAGTCGCAGTTTCTTGTAAAACCGTTGACGTATCAGACTGTGAAAATACGTAGTTAGAAAGACTACACAACCAAAAGTGGCGTCTCTCTCGCTGAAGCTACGATGCCTGTGGTCTCGCTTGTTCTTTCGCTCCCCGGCTTATAAAAAAGGCCAGGAGTCGCTGGATAAAAGACATCAGGTAAGATAACGTTACTTATTACACGACTTTATTGAATACTCGATTCTGATTGGTCAATCACGGCGTTCTACGGTCTGTTATTTCTTTATAGCAGACCGTTGCTATGTATAACAGACCGTTGCTATGGGCGCAGTTCTGATGTCGGACCCTGGTGGACCGTTTTTGTGTCAAATTATTGATTTCTTCAGTAAGTAGCCGTGTAATATGCGGGATAATGTACAGCTAGCGGGTTATTGTTGTGAAATAAACCACTTCAGTGCAACATCGCCCTGTCGGGGTTTATTTCACAACAATGACCGGCTCGCTGTACATTATCCCTTTACATTTGCGTGTGGAACATAGCTAAGTTAGCTAGCTAGTTAGTGTTGGTGACGTATATCGTGCGAGACGAGAGATGTAGTTCACAAAACTAAACGATACTACGACAAACTGCGACTTTCTTGACTTGCTAAATTATCTTTTATAAATTGACAAACGTCATATGTGTGATTCATGGCGTAATTAAAACGGGATGAAAAAATCCCACGGGGTCCACCGGAAGGGGCGGGACTTTGTCTCTCTATGGAAAACGTTCCACAGCAACATCAAGGCACACAGAAAAAAAAAAAAAAACAGCTCAGTCCTCTGCTCAAAGTCAACGGAAACATGTGGGGAAAGTCTTCGGGTGCACATTGCAGATTGTGCAGACAATGGGCGGAGATTGGGTGAGCGTTTACGAGCACCCTCGGTAGACGACAGAAAAGGCAGGGAGCTTTAGTCTCAACAGTCTTTAATGCTCATCTCATGGGCAGCCTGTATAGTGTGAGAGGAGAGCAGCAGGAAAGAAAAAGAAAGTCAAAACACGGTGCAAAGTGTTCAGCTGGACCTCTTATAATCCACGTGAACGGTACAGCCTCTACAAGTCTTTTTTGAACATCCTACTTCAAGGCAAGTCAAGAAAAGGAAAGAAAGGAGGAATCTGTGCTTTCCGTTGCTCCTCCCTTCACAGGTAGTTGGAGAGCGCCTCCAGCTGCTCCTCTCCCAGCCTCTGTTTCTCCTCCAGGTCCTTCTGCCTGATGAGCAGCGAGGCCTTGGTCTGCACGAAGCGCCGGTAGTCCTGCAGCTGCTCGGCGGACAGCTGGCGCGACAGGAAGGTGGAGACCAGGTTCTCCCTCCGGTCCAGGTTGTCTTTCAGGTCTTTGGCGTCCTCCCTCTGTTTGCACAGCAGACGGTGGCGACTGTCCAGAGATTGCTGAGTGCAGAGAATAAAGAATATTAAATATACCTGATTTAGTTAAATTCATGCCTTGCAGAGCATTAAACCCAATGCTCATAATATCAAATGCATAAGTAAATATCCTGATTTAGTTAAATTCATGCATTACAGAGTATTAAAGGAATGCTGTCATAATATCAAATGCATAAGTAAATTATTATTATATTATATATTATATTGTGGGTTATATTTTTGTGTTTTAATTGAAAGGTAATATGTTGTTTGATGTAAAAGAGAGCGGTGAAAGTTTCTATGATTACATTTCAAACAGCCAGAGGTCAGGAGGTGCAGTGTTTCCTTACGTCAACAGAGGGCAGGGTAGATACAAATGTCATCGAAACCCAGGCCGGAGTTTCGGTGAGTCAGTGTAAATACCAGTGTTGCTGATAACAGCAAGAAAACAAATGAGCCTCTAACACAAGCCCTCAGTATGCAGCACGTTTAGCCTGGGCTTTTACAGATGGACAAACTGACAAAGAGCCCTTTCAGACTGGGAATAAATCTAGAAATCTAATGCATCCATGCAAACTTAAATTGATGCTGGGACGGCATAATGAAACAGGATATTCAGAAGGGAAAACAAAGCAAAGCACAGAGCTCAAGTCAGATCATGTGGCACAACTCATGATATTTAAAAAAGACGGTAAACGCATTTTAATGACATTATTTCTCCGTATAGCAAACCAAAAAGGTCAGTCCTATCAAGCTGCAGTATATCAAAAATAACCCTCAAATGTCAGATAAAGGCTCAAACACAGATAAGCTAAAAAAAAAAAAATTGGCAATTAAACACAGATAATGGCATTTTTTGAATTCCACACAGTGAGAAACCTTGACCCAGTTAAAGTCGCCCTTAAACTGTTCCCAAGTGGCGAGTGTTTGCTGTTCTAAAGTAAACAGAAGGAGAGTATAGCTGAGGGCATGGGAGCAGCCGCACACTTCTACACAACTTCTCATGGTCATCTTTTTCGCCACAAGCTCTAAATGAGCTGCGGTGAATCGAGACATCCGTGAGGTTACAGAACATGATACACCCGCCGACAGTGTATTAGTGTGTATGTGTAAACAGCTTCGGGGGGGAAGACGGGAGCGTAAAACACGGAACGCATGGCGGTGCATTACAGTACACCAGTAGATTTTTATCACGTATTAGTTAACTGATTCAGTTGACCTTTAACCCCAGAAATCAGCCTTATTAGCGATTATTACAAAAACAAGCAGCACGGATACATTTAGATTAGATTTATACAACGTTGGACAGAGATTCATATTTTGATGCTTTGGCTCCATGCATTCAATTACTTGTGTGATGCGAATAATTACAATGTATTTGAGAATTGGCTGCTAAAAACACAGCACTCATAAGTCACACTGACAGAAAGTCAGTGAATTTGGTACAGTGTTTATTTCAATTCATTTCATTTCTCTCTCCGTCTCTCACTCACTGAAGGTCCTTTCAGACATGTGACAACGGTACCACTACGCTCTGAAATCTGTTATTTCTAATGGCTTGCACCACACCACGACGGCTTTGCTGTGATGCTGTGATGTGCGGCGAGCGCAGCTCAAACCGCGCCGTGGTGTCATGAGCAGCTCAAATCCACCAGGAAAAGACATTTGGTGTAACTGTATTGTTGTCTGGGTGGAAACAGTAGGACTTATACACACTGTACAGCGCCAGAAACAGGTTGAGATAACAAAAGGGAAAAAAAAAGGTGTGAAAATGTGTCATAAATCGGGTGAAATATGGAAGAATTGCGACCCTGGGAGGAAACCGGGAGAGGGCAATGAAAAATGTGAGTCTCTCGGGAAAATCAGGAGGGTTGGCAAGTATGACATTACCTAAAGGAAACCGTAGTACCACCGTGGTACCACCGTCTGACTTCTGTTGTTCCTGAAGTAGTGTTTATTTTGGTGAGGCGAATGGCGTTACCACGGTTTTGTACTCAGCGGCTCACGTTACCGCAGTCTTGGAAAGGGAGGAGTGAGTGGAGGGATACTCAGTGGGTTGTAATCTGTAACCATGCCACTAGATGCCGCCAAATCCTACAACCTGTACCATAAAAAGGTTTCTCTCTTGAGCTGCAGAAAACTTGGGTTTTGGAGGGTCATTGAACGCACCAACACAGAGAGTTTTCAAAGCAAATAATTATAATAATTAACAAACAATTATGCAACTTTGACAAATAAATAAATCAATAAATTACTAACGCAGGGCAAGTTTTTGCAAGCTGTTTATCACAGCATACAGAAATGAATGAAAACAAAGACTGTCTGGAAGATAAGAGGACTTTTGAAGGGGAAATTCTCTTGTGACAGCTAATTTATGAACCCACTGATCTCCAAAGAAAAGTAATAAAAAAAAGGTTTTGGCTCCTCACCTTCTCCCCAGCATCTGTGTGCTGGTCGACGGTGCTCAGGGCGTTCTGCACCCTGGCCAGCCGAGCAGAGAGACACAGCAGCAGGCTGACCACCCTCTCCAGGTCACCTATGAACAGGTTGTACCGCTCCAGCTCCACGGGCAGACAGCGCTCCCGGACCAGCACCTCCAGACGCTCTCCGTGGGCCAAGTTCTCCTGAATCTCTGTCTGCAGGGCGCCACGCGTCTCCTCCAGCGAACGCAGACGCTCCTCGATACAGGACGCTAACAGACGCTGTTAATGCAAGCAGAGGTGTGAGAGAGTTTAGGTTATGACGCTAGAGAGGAGATGCACATGGTGAAACAGGGCCGAGTGGAAAAATATGTAGAGATTAAAAAGATTTAAAACGATTTCATATTTACTATCAAAGAATAAAGGCATACTGTATCAAGAGTGAATGTGTGTCAGGAAGAGGGGGAGGCTATCTGTGAAGTCAAACATTAGGCAAGTTACTGATAAGAGGCAGACAGTACTGTACATCATGTGATAAGAGACACACAACTATCTCCGTCTGAATTGAGTCCACTTGGGGCCAAATAGCAACCAGATGGTATGAAGATGAGATCACCAGAGTTTGTGTTTTATAAAGAAAACGAGACCACAGTTCAAAGTGTCTGTTTCTTCTGCTGTCTTTTTAATGTACATACAACAAAGCTGTGACCATTATAGAGACATATTGTCTTATTATTAGTAAAGTTATACATTTTTTGCTACATACAGGTCTCATTTTGTTACGTCGAGGCATCTTTATAATGGTTTGTTTATGTTTTGACTGTCACAATGAATTAGTAATGATATCTGTAAGTAAGTAAATATATAATTATTTGACCCTTTAAAAAAACAGTCGTTAGCATGATCCTGTTTAAATCTCTATTAGAAAGCATAATAGCTACAGCGTTCATACTTTTGCAGTGGAAAGCTGAGGCTTCTGTCTTTCGAGTCATCACGTTGTACGCTCGTTATGACGTCATTACATTACGTATGGAACGTAACGAAACCAAAGAACGTATATTGCCAAGAAGTGAAAGTCAATTGTTCGTTCCATTGCAACATCAGCGCCCGGCAGCATAATCAATAATTACCTTTCTCTCAGTGATGTCAGCTTTGCTCTGCGGGTCTGTACTCTGAGGTTTAAGGCTGTCAGGAGCAGAAGGACAAGGAGGCGGTTCAGCTGCTTCGACCATTTCAGCACTAGAAAAAGAAACAAGTCTGTTAATGTGTCACGTACAGTGTCTTTCACATGGAGTACACGCCACTGTTACTTACATATTACAAAACTCTGAAATGCAACAGCGCATTCTCCATGTGTCTGAACTGTGCTTACACAAGCAGAAAGGTGATAGCCAGGTGTGTCTGTGCATGTGATGCAACAAAAAGTAACACGGCACCAGTTGAGCTCAGCTATCTGGCAAATAGAAACTAGTATCAAGTTTCATAGAGGAACATTAAACCAGGGATCTTAATTAACTTGGCACTCTAAACACTATTTCACCTTTACATTAGTTTGTGATGGATTATTATTTTTTATTTACACAGCTGTGTGTATACAAGATAAAGTGTTATGTAGTCAGCTGAAAGGAGGGGAAGCCAAGGATTTTGAAAATTTATGAAGCAGGGCTCGTTAAATTACATTTCTGTGCCAATTTCTAGTATTTTACACTTGCTTTTTATCATATTCATAATGTCCCAAGTATTCTCAGGGGTGTGCTATCTTCTCTAACTTAGGCATTAAAATGTTCTCAATAATGTAATCTAATGGGAGTATATTTATGACTGCCAGAGCTGGGTTTAACCTTTAAGTGTTGTGTTCCAGGTAGGGTGATTATTTTCATTGTCGGTTAATCTATTAGCCGTTTAGTCTATAAAAAAAATTCCCAAAGCCCAAGATGATGTCCTCAAATGTCTTGTTTTGTCAACAACTCAAAAAATATTCAGTTTACTGTCACAGAGGAGTAAAGAAACCAGAAAATATTCACATTTAAGAAGCTGGATTTAAAGAATTTTGACTTTTACCTTTCTGCTGCTCCTTTCTGCTCCTGTTTCTTCTTGTAGTGCTCCTCCATCAGCAGCGTGTCCTCTGACAGCAGCTGCTCCATCAGCATCAGCGCCGTCTTACGATTGACCAGCGGGTAGAGCACTCTGGCCAGCGATTGGTCGGCCTTGACCGCCGCTTCTACCAGCTCCTCCCACTTGGGTCTCTCGGCGGGCCTCTCCACGCTCTCCGTCTCTCCCTCTGGTGCTCCCCTCTCCTCCATCTCCTGGTTCTCTCCCGGCTTCTCATCTTCTGGATTTTCCTCCTCCTTCTCCTTCTCCTCCTCCTCCTCTTCCACCTGCTGACTGATGTCTGCGTCGGAGACGGAGGCGCAGGGAGACACAGAGGTTTCGCTTGTCTGCGTTGGAGGGGCCGAGCTGGTGGACTCGTCGGCAAAAACGTCTGTCAGTGGCGAAGCCTGGACTTCCTCTTTGATCTCTTCCTCTGGAGGGAGAATCCACAGCGATGGATCTGTGGTGACGCCGCAGCTCAGAGACACTTCGTGGTTTGAATCGGGCTGCAGGGCGTCGCTGCTCGGTTCATCCACCGACTCCTCTCTCTCTGATCCAGTCACACACGGAGAAGTCCTCACTCTAATGGAAGTCAAACAAACTACTTGTTAAGAATCACACCTGGCTAAAATCGTATTTGCAGAATAAAAAAAAACAACCTGATTGAGTTTGTTTTAGTCTAGATAGCTGGAGGGTGATACATTCAAATGATGACCAGGAAGTTGTGGAACAAATACTGCTTTGACAGAGTCTAATCTTACCTGGAACTAGGCCTGTTCTCACAAGGAAGCTTTGTCTGTGTGGGGGTGGACGAGGTGGACTTGATCTCCCTCTCACTGGTCTCTAGACATCTGGGGGAAGCTGGGTCAGATGAAGTCTCACTGGGCGGTCTGCTTGACCTGAACTCATCTGTGCCCGGGCCGTGAGAACCAGGAGATCCAGAGTGAACCCTGGCCCGGGATGAGGAGCAAGAGGCCGGGGAGGTGGATCTACTCGAGTTCCTTGTTCCTACTGTGGCCTCCTCCACTGGTTCTGAGTTCAACAAAGACGTTTTCTGGGTTTGGTTTTGGGTTTGTCCCTGAGTGCTCTTCTCACCAACAATCTCTGGTTCTTTCCCCGCTTGCTCTGTTACATTTTGCTTCTTCCTCCCTCGGTCCTGCCCCTGGGCTTCTCTGACTTCAGCAAAGACTAAAACACTCCTCTTGTCTCTGTCCGGTTCCCCTGGTCCAGTCGAATCCCTCCACAGTTGATCCAGCTGCTCAGAACTTCTACTCAGGGCTGACGGTCTTGTTAACTTTGATGCCCCGAGCTCTTCCATGGACTTCCCCCGCTGTGCGACCACACGGACACGCTGCTGGCCCTCAGGGACTGGCTTTATTAAGGAGTCCTCCGTGGCATTCGTCTGGGGACTGAGGTTGACAATCAGTGTTTAAATGTGTAACAAATCCATCAATTCATACAAACTATGATAGAACTTTAAAAGGGCAGGTCTATTATTATTTAGTTTTTTATATCATTCTTTTGCCTCACAGCTATATATCAAATCCAAACATTACAATTTTGGTCAAGGTATGTATGTTTTAGCATCAATATACTATTTTCCTAAGCCCTTTTAAAAACTTTTTTTCCACGTGACCTTACGTAGGTTACTGCATGATGACACTGCTACATGAACAGTATATATACAGTACATCCTTGTCAGTGTTCGTTAGTTAGTTTGGATCTGAAAGTCAAACAATAACACAAACTAATCGATCGATGCAGTGGTAGACCAGCAACTCCCGTGTTCTGCGAGGTAAAATTACTGTTTTCGTGAATGGAGTTTGGTGTGATATAACGGCTTCAGTCCTCCGTCGGATTAGGCTGTCTGATGGCAAGGTAAAGCTGAGAAAATATTCTAAATATAGCGTACACTTGAACTGATATTAATTTTTTTTAGATGGCTAAAATGTGTTTTTCTGCTGCTCCAGTCCACAGCCACTTTACCTTACCGTCAGACAGCCCTTTCTGACAGGGAACTTGCAGAACCCAGGAGTATCCATGTAGCCCCACTTCACAAAATTGGAAATAACCCTTTCAGTTATTTCCAAACATAGCACAGCTAACGTTGACTCAGCTCGTGCTAGCGTTCACATTATTCATAACCTTATTGATTAGCTTCGAATAGCACTACTTTTTGCAACGAGTGGATGTTTCCAAACAGAACAGAGCGCAGACAGACCTGCCCTTTAAATGAAAACAGAAACTACTAAATCAACACTTTTAACTATCACATTTTCATATGAAACTTCTTTAAAAGGCAAATACAAATGGATCATACAAGGGCTCTGGAAAGTTTTATTTCAAAGACTGGTGATAATAATTTGATATTCCTACAAATCACAATATAGTTTTGAGAAATAGACCAACTCCTTGAAAATGGTTGAGTCACTTGTTCTACTTTTACAGCCCATGCATAAATCTTTTAAAAGGAATGCTGCTGCTTTGCTGGAGCAGGTGGGTGTTGACTTTCCAGTGCCACAATGAATCAAGTGGAGATTTATAGTCTGTGCCACACTCACTGGCCTAATACTCTCCTGACCTAAAACCAATAAAAGTGTCCCAATTTGTCTGCAGTGCTGGTACATACCTCCAGGTCTCCATAGTGGTAACTGGTAATGGATCCTCCTCGTAGTCGAGTGCCTAGAGACATAAAGGAAGCGTTAGAAAGGCAACACATGAATCGGTACAAAATTAAATTCTTAGTCAATAGAAAAGTATATAGAATGAGTGTGAAATATTACAGTAAAAGCCAGATGTGGGTTAATAAATATCGTGTTTAGGGCTGTCAAAGTTAAAACGATAATAACACATTTAGGCTCTAGCGATAAAGTAAAGTAAGTAAAGATAATGACATCATATGAAAGTAGAAAATGTAAAGGATCCATTGGTACCAACTATGTCAGACTAGCTTGTCGCTAAATACCAAACTTGCGCTAAATTTTGGAGGAAAAACTGGCATGGCCATTTTCAAAAGGGGTCCCTTGACCTCTGACCTCAAGATGTGTGAATGAAAATGGGTTTTATGGGTACCCACGAGTCTCCCCTTTACAGACATGCCCACTGCATGATAATCACATGCAGTTTTGGGGCAAATCATAGTCAAGTCAGCACACTGACACACTGACAGCTGTTGTTGTCTGTTGAACTTGCAATTAAATATTATAATCGATTGACAGCCCTAATTTTTAAGATCTCAATTTGAACAGACTTACCGGAAATGCTTGTGGTGTGGATGTGGATCTGTTCCTGAAGAAACTCGTTGGTTCTGGCTGCTCCAAAAGACTCTCCACTGAGGCGGACTTCCCCTGAGATGGACCCTGGTTCTCCTTCCATCTGGACTGATTCAATTGGCCAGCATATTGGCCTGAACAAGACTGAGCTGAGAAGAACTGGGCGTACCTATTTTGTAGGAGTTAAATAAAAAAAATGTTTAATAATTTAATCCATACAACAACAAAAAAAAGCATCTCTGGCTCTGCTTCTGTTTCGTACCTGATGGAGCTGGTGGAGGAGTCAAGGATGCGGCCTGCAGAGTGGGGTCTGTGGGGCTTCTTCTGCTTGCCTTCATGATTTCCTGATAGAGGCCTGGGAACCCAGTCGAAGGGTTTCTCTCCTAGAGAGTGTCTCTGTCTGGATGGAGACGGTACCTGAGGCTCTGGTTGCTGCGGCTCAGCCACTTTCTGGCCCGTCTTACGCTCCATGTACGCCACCAGGGCCTTGTGCTGCAGATTCTTTAAGTTTGTCTTTGAAGCGCTGGGAGCTGAAAGTGCTCTACCTCTCGTCTCAAACATCTTCCTTCGTGCTGCAACCAGTCCCTGCTCTCCTTGCTGTACATGCTCCTCTCCCTCGACTGCAAACAGGCTGTCGCTCTCGTTGCCAAAGGAGCGGCATGCAGAGTGGACGGGAGCCCTGCCAAGCTGGTTGAGTTTCTCCGGTTCAGAGTAGCACATCTTCTTCTGCTCTGGAGTCAACCGCTTCCTGCCTCCGATGCGTGCCACCTGGGGCTGGGCCACATTCGCCGGTCTCCCGTTTTCCTTTTCCGTCTCTTTGTCCCTCTCCTCCTGAATCTCCTCTTCTTTTATGCTCCCCCTCTCTGTCTCCTCGGAGGTCACAGAGGGAGTGAGTGTGTCTGTGGACGTCTCGGAGTCCTGTGATGAGGAGAAAGCGTGAATCACCGTAGGCCTCAGCTCAGGTTTTTGCCGGATGCGGTGTGGCCACGACAGCTGCAGGTCCCTCCTTTTAAATGACGTCTCCTTTAGGACTTTCGACTGGGCGTCCTTCAGCTTCTCTTTGTAGTACTTTTTAAACGAGTCATCCAGGGTGTTACCGGCAACGGAGATGACATCCCCTCTATCGTTCTTGCTTGTATCACTTTTTGGAGGTCTCGCCTCATCGTTAACCGCCACGTCTCCATGACTTGCTTTGTTTAAGATTGCTTCCTTGGCTTTTATACTGAAATCAGCATCCTTTTTAGGCTGTAGCGCCGCCCTGCTGGCTCCAGTGAGGTGGTACAGAAGCGGGGTTGTTTCTTTGTTTATCCTCTCGCTGGCTACATCCCCCAACGGCTGCCGTTTCCCCCTCTTCGCCTGCTCCTCTCTCTTGTGGTAGTTGGGCTGTTCGTTGTTGGTTTGTTTGGTTGAATGTGGCGAGCAGTTTCTGTCAGGTCCACAGTAGAATATAGGGTTGTTGGCAGTGTGGCGGCCGATATCTCGACCCTGCATCATGTCGATTTCTTCTAAGGCGTCGAAGCTTCGGGAGGACTGTGTCGAGATGAGGGGCAGTCTGTGGTTCTCCTGATCCTGGCTCCTGGAGGACATGTCCTTGCTCTGGGAAGCCTCTCTCTCATTTGAAATCACACCGCTGGAAGAGCGAGAGCTAAACAAATTATCCATCGTGCTGTGGGATCTTTCTTTGTCTCTCAGCCGGTGTGTCTCCACCACAGTGGAGCTCTCACTCCCAGACTCAGACCCACAAAGAGATGCCGAGTCAGACAGCTTACACACTCCCGTAACAAAGTAGAATTGACCCTTATGCTGGATGCTGCTGTTGATAAAGCTCTGACTGGCATTGTAGGGGCTGGCGGGTCGGGTCGGCTCTGAACCAAGCCAATCGTGAGCCGAGTGCGACCTTTTACGCTGACTCTCAAAATGTCCAGTGGGCTTGTTGTGATGGTCTCCGTTACATCCACCGCTGCTCGGAGGCTGTCTGGGTTTCAGGTGCTCAGGCTGGCCTCGGGGAGGTGATCGGCTTAGGATGTTTGTTGACTTCTGCTGCTCAGAGGCAGCTTTGTTATCCGGGATGAAAATGTACTCTGGAGTCAACGGCGCTCTGGTCTGATCATGAGGCTGGAGGTGGGGACGGTAGATCGGCGGCTGCTGGGCCTGTGGCTGTTGAGGGCCTCTCCAAACTGAGTACACTGGGTCAGAATTGAAGCTGGATTTGCCTGTATCTGGGCTAGCCGTGTCAGGTTTTGGAGCGTGGAGTCGGTTGAGGGGCCTGGGCTGTTGTTGAGGCTGTGGCTGCTGGGGTTGAAACTCAGTGCCTTGATGGTGGACCCTGCTGTTTTCCAAGTTTTTTGTGGCTATGAAACTATCCAGGCGTGCTGGGACTGGAGGAGGACGGACAGGAGGGTAAGCACCTTGGGATGGAGGCACCTCTTTTTTAGAGAGGGCTTTGTTGTTGGTATGGAAACTGCCATTTTGGTTGTGGTGGTTTACATTGGTGCTGCGATACTGCTGTGAGATAGCTTCCACAGAGCGATAGAGCTGGTCCATGGTCTTTGAGTCAGACTGCAGAACCTGTGTCGGATTGTAAATAGACTTCACGTATTTAAGATCAGCATAGTGGCCGAAGGAGCTGGACTGTAGGTCGTCTGGAAGGAAGGGCGAGGGGTAGTCCGGGGCGGTGGACCCACCAGAGAAGGAGCTGTAGGCGGAGTCTCCTTTGCCGTGCTGGTGGTGGGCGAGCTGGTCGGCGATGCTGCTGTTGGACTTGGCTGGGGAGAGCCGGCTGACAGGCAGGCTCAGAGGATGCAGGTCCACGTTGCTCATTCTCTCAAAGTGGAAGCTGTAGGAATCCATGGAGGACCGGGACGGACGGCAGGAAGGGAAGGGCGGGGTTTGCAAATGTGTCGTACGTGTTTGTGCGCTGATGCATGTGTCTTCCTTGCGGGTGAAACTGGGGGAAATTACCGCCAACACATTTGCACCCGGTTGTCCGTCACGCTTGTTGCTAATTAGGTCATTTTCCTGCCTCCTTTTTTTGTTTATTCAAAGCCTGTTGAAACGGTCAGCTCAGGAGCTCCTGGGGGAGAAAACACAAACACAGCACAAATTAGGTACTTGCACTCACAGTCATACATACTGTATGTGGCAAATGACTACTCAAGAGTGAAATGGTTAGACAAAATGTGTTTAAACAGCAATCAAAAACAAACACAGTGAGTGAGCGATACTCAATATATCACGTGGCTTTGTGTAATGTTGTATTACTACTTTTACAAAGAAAAAGGTCTGAGTACTTCTTCCACCGCTGTTCATACCTCATCTTCGTTGTATGCATGTAATACAATTCTCCATCAGCTGCTTTCTGCTTAAACACTATTAAGATGCCAGAAAACAGTAAGTCACCAGCGAAAAATCTTTGCCTGGCATTTCTAGGTCAAATTCCTCTAGAGAGAGATAATGCTCCACCCGTTATAAATTGTAAAGACAAATCATATGCCCCTCGAATGGAGTTTTTTTCTCGTCTCCAGTAGAGAACTGTTCATGGTTACCCAGCAGAGTGGAGGTATTGGTATCTGGCAGCACCACAGCAGAAATCATTTAACTTTCCAAATCATGACTTCAAATGTATTTTACCTGATGTTTTATCTTTCATATTACTTCATACATCCTTTACTTGTACTACTTCTGATTTACTTTTTACCTCGGGAATATGCACGAACATTAACGGTTTGCAAGAGTGGTATTTAACAATGTTTGTCTCCTGGCCAGTCATAAACTAAAGAACACAGCATAGCCCATTGTAAATAAATAGAACATATTGCAACGATGTAATCCATTAACTCACACTTCAGGATATCCTCTTAAGAATTATTAAATTCGGAGTGACAAAAAACTGAGTTATTAATAATGGCGTATGCAAAAGTAGCCGACTAGACTGCTGCAGAAGTAAAGAAGCTATCGGCCGATTAATCAGCTATCGTTTTTTTTTCCTGTTTCACACTATCGTTATTATATCTGCCTTTAAAAATCCACCATCTATCGACCTCTAAGACATACGTTTTGCAGTCATTTTTACAGCTCACACGGTTTACTGCAGCCTGGTTTTGTAGGTCGGTAAGTTAACCACCTGTTGAAGGAGTCTGTCTGCCGTTTTGCATCGACGAGGCCCCCAATTAAGGGCCTTAAGGTTGGCAGTGCACGTTGCAGCACACATGAAAAAATGTCAGGAATTCCATATGGAGCTTCAGAAATCTGGGAGGATTAGTCATGTGACGGATGTATAATGCCTTGTTATACAGCACTGCGACCCGTAAAGACTTTCCTACCTTTTCCCCTTATTGCTCTTGGGACACAGAAGCATTTGCTTTATCCATTTCTTGCCAAATATTTGGGCAAGATTAAACTTTCACTTAAGCACTGTGACTGAGACCATAAGGAAACCTCTACAGGCCATTATTCTCTGCTAGAAGCTGCAGTGTTTTCCAGCAAACTTATTTCCAAAGCTTTATCAACCAATAAAATATGCGCAAATACCACGTGATTGATAATCTTTGGACCTTTCAAACCAAGTCTGCTGCAGCACGCAATCTGTTTTGCCCAGGATGAATCTTCTGATGACCAGAAATCAATTAACAAACTTGACTTTGGTCTGTGGTGGAATGTAACAAAGTGCATTTACTTAAGTACTATTTTGACATACTTTGCTTGAGTATTTCCATCTTAATCTACTTTATACTTCTACTCCACTTCATCTCAAAGGGAAATATTGTACTTTTTACTTCACTACTTTTATTTGACACACTTATTGTTACTTTATACATATAAAAACTTCTATTATACAATGCAGTGCTTTACTACTAATCTACCCAGTAGTATACAAAGTATCTAAAATTGTCTCCATGTTGAGGAACATTAAAATGCTCTTACATGTATTCGTTTGTGATATAAACAGAATAATATAATATTTTATATAATATAACACTGTGGAAGAAGCCATTCTACATAATGAGTACTTTTGATACTTCAAGCACATTTTGCTGAAAATACTTCTGTACATAATTACATTTTGAATTCAGGACTTTTACTTATAATGGAGTATTTTTAGACTGTGGTATATTGGAGTACTTCTTTCACCACTTCTTTCCTACTATTCTGCAACACATAGTAACCTGCTGCCATCCTCAGCAACCCCAAAAAGTCATCTTGAGTGCAGAGACCAGTGTCTGCAAGTTAATGATGGGTTTAGGTATTACGGTGGGCTCTAATGACAGGGTCCTCTCTCTCCCATGACTTTGTCATCAAGATGAAGCTGCATACCTGTCATGCATACACAAAGGTCAATGTTGCCAGTAAAAGAAAGACAAGCCATCCAGCTAATCAACTCTGACACTGCAGTATGATAGTTGGGCCTCAGTTTTGATGGAAGTGCAAGAAGTGTGGAGCACATGATTGCACTACAAGTTATTTTAACTAGGGCTGTCAAAGTTAACGTGATAATAACGTATTAAAACAAATTCATTTTAATGCCAATAATTTCTTATTTCTTTCCAACCATGTCATACTAGCTCTTTGCGAAGGAGGCTAAATAGCGCTCCAAACTTGCGCTGAATTTTGGCGAGGAAAAACTGTCATGGCCATTTTCAAAGGGGTCCCTTGACCTCTGACCTCCAGATGTGTGAATGTAAATGGGTTCTATGGGTACCCACGAGTCTCCTCTTTACAGACATGCCCACTTTATGATAAACACATGCAGTTTTGGTCAAGTCATAGTCAAGTCAGCACAATGACACACTGACAGCTGTTGTTGCCTGTTGGGCTTGATTTTGCCATGTTATGATTTGAGCATATTTTTTATGCTAAATGCAGTACCTGTGAGGGTTTCTGGACAATATTTGTCATTTTGTGTTGTTAATTGATTTCCAATAATAAATATGTATATACATTTGCATAAAGCAGCATATTTGTCCACTCTCATGCTGATAAGAGTATTAAAAACTTGACAAGTCTCAATTTAAGGTACATTTTGAACAGATAAAAAATGTATGATTCATTTGCAATTAATCACGATAGAAAATATAAAAATCCTGAGCTAAATGACCACTTAGTAACAACCCAAAACTACTTTATAATCAACTCCAATGAGCAACATTTTCCCAGTATTGCCGTGTTTGTTGGCCGAGCTGAAAAACCCGAATCAAAGATGATCCTAGGTGGTCGTTTTGCATACTCACAAAACCTCCCAAGAGCCTTTCAAATTACAGTATTAAGGGGGAATCCATGTGTTTATGAAGGGCCTTCTGATCTGTGGTGTGTCTCTATATGTGTGTCTGTGAGTGTGTGTGGTATCCAGCCCTTCTCTTCCCCTCTGCGAACAGAGAGCGAGAGGCTCCCAAACAGGGGAGCGCTCAAGTGGAAGTGATGGAGGGGACAGGCAGTGACAAAATGTACAGAGAGGCGAGGAGGGAGGGAGGGAGGGAGGGAGGTAGGGAGGGAGGGTGAGGCAGAGGGTGACCGGCCCAGACAAATACCCTCACACGCAAACCACAACAACAAGAGACAAGAGAAGTGAACAATGACAGCAGGAAAAGCAAGTTGGGAAGGCTGGATCAACAGTCACAGCAGCAGCATCAGCAAGGCAGACTGGGAGATCAACTGGTGTCAATGGAAGTTTATAAAGTTAAGAGAGCACCGTTGGCATGAAAGAAATAATAAAAAAAAAAAACTCACCCAAAGTTTGAGTCTAAGTCGCTGACCTTCCTGATTTCCATCCGAAAACAAAATGTGTCCTAAGTTTCAATTTAAATAAGAATGATTTCCGTCCTCTTTCTGAACATCTTCCTTCCTCTAAAAAAGAGACCAGACCAAGTAACCAGGAGAGCTAGATATTAGAGGGAAGACTTCTAGCGAGTCCCTTCTCCCCCCACCGAGACCCGAGGCTGCCTAGCGGGAGCCCCTGATTGGCCAGCCGATGACGTCCGGCTCTCCGATGCACAATGAGCGCAGCGGAGGGAATATTTCACTGCCGCAGATAGCTGCTAGTGCTGCCGGCCGCCTGAACAACAGAGAGAGAGAGAGAGAAAAAAAAGAGGCCTCGCATTCCTGGCTGGCTTCAAAGACGGAGCAGAGGCCGGGCGCCATTCATTCCCAAGGCCCTGAGCCCGGCACATGGAGACTAGCCAAGGCAGGAGGGAGGACGGAGGAGGGGAGGGGGTAGTGGTGGGTGGATGGGTGATCTCCCAGCCTCCACCCCAAAAAAAAGAAACCTGTCACAAAGACTAACTATCCCCCACAATCACCCTCATTTTCTCTCTTATTCCTAACACCTATTAGTCTCCCCTGTATTCTTCTATTCTTTAACACCTTATTAATGACAGTTATAAAGAAGTTACACTGATAATCATTAACAGTATCGCGATATTTTGCGTGCCAATACTGAATCAATACATGGACGTCAAGTATTGATCTTTGATTGTACAAACTGTTAACCTCTTAACAATGTGACGGCCCGCCGGTGGACGCTATTCTGTCTTTCAGAGGTCGTAGCAGGTCTTAAAACTAGAGTGAAGATGGTAGACTATCATTATATGAAAATAAAAAACCTAAGGAATCCATTGGTACCAATCATGTCATGTTAGCTTGTTGGGAAGAACTCTAAATAACGCTCCAAAATTATGCTCAATATTTTGTGAGGAAAAAGTGCAATGGCCATTTTCAAAGGGGTCCCTTGACCTCTGACCTCAAGATATGTGAATGAAAACTCTGACATGAACAGAGTGAAAACTGTATCTCAAAAACAGATGTTGACAAACTACATAATTTGCACATGAAAAAAGGTACTAAGTAAGGGATATTGTATAGCGAGCCGGTCATTGTTGTGAAAGAATCCCTTTTGTATTATAAACTACATCTCACCTTAAGTTATCTGCTTTATTCAGTTTCTGTTAAAATAACTTGAATGATTTATTGAGTCACTTTCCACACAAGAGAGCTCCATAACAGGGGTCAACATTAAATAGAGATGCGTAAACAAGGATAAGCTCATGACCACTTTCTGCCTGGTAACTGAGCTAACTAAGTACTATAACATGATGGAGGGAGGAGAGCCTTAAGAACCACAAGAATTTAAAGACCATATGTTATTTCTTTTCAATCCAATGAGGTCAGGAAAGGTGTCAGGCGAGGACACATTTTCTTAAATAAGATTGGATTTATAAAACCAGCGAATGAGGGCAAGAACACGAGTTGCAGCTGATGGAGAGAGGGAGGAATGATGGATGGGAGGGGGGGTGTTAAATTCTTTCAGATTTCTTTGTCTTTCACTGGTGATTATGTGTTCTAGCGTGACCTTCACCATACAGCCACGAGACTGGACCACCAGGCGTCTGAGAAGAAAAAGGCAGAAATAGATAGAGAGATGGAGAGTACAGGAGTACTAACCCTAACCAGGGACAGATGAGAGAGAGGAAGACGAAAGAGACAAGCAGGAAATTCCAGGACTACAGTGGCTGGTGCCATCATGGTAGCCAGCCAACCGACCAGCAAGCCAAAACCAATAAGCTTGTTAGCCCTGCTGGCCCTACTAAGTCTGCTGATAAACTTGATGATGGGTTCACGGACCTCGCGCTAAATGGATTGTTCCTCAAAATACTACCGCGCGCCAGTGAGAAGTAACACTTTAAATCTGAACTCAGAAACTGCTAATAATGCATTTTCACTGCAGACCTTTTGACACATCAAAACAGGTAAACAACAATGACGTTAATAATAGCTGCAGTCCATTTACTGTAAGTGTAACAAAACCTGTTTCACAGAGATATTTTAGACTGGTATGTAGCGTTGGGGCCAGACATAATTGTGCTTTTAAATTAGTCTGATAGACTTTGATAGTTTCACAAGTTTCGGTACGTCATTGACACCTGACGATCAGCGGCGCCAAAAGACAAAGAGAAGAGCAAAACATGGTTCATAATTTGTGGTTTGTTAACATTGTTATGGAGGGAGCAATGAGAAAGAAAAGAGTTAATAGAGGTAGTAGTGTGTTGGAAATTGGGTTGGGCGATGGATAATGGCCTTGTTAATTGGCCTAACCCTAAAATATGCAGCAGTGAAGACATCGCCAGTCGTTTTCATTTACCGAAAGAAACTATTCTGAGCCTGACTGACGAGTTCGCAGAAGCACTGAACCCTGAGAGATGTTTTTCCATTAAAAGTTTTTTTGTATTGTTACACTCTTTGCTGTTCAATACTTTTAGAAATTATCTGAATCCAGACTATTGGTTAGATCTAGATCTAGAGCCAAAGTCACATCTATCTTTGACCCCCCCTTTACACCTTGCATTAAAATTAGGGCTGTCAAAGTTAACACGATAACGCAAATTTGTTTTAACACCACTAATTTCTTAAACACAATCGATCTTTCACAGGTAGTAGCAGGCTCAGTTTTAAAGCTAGAGTGAAGATACTGGTATGGCTGCATGAAGACACTATTGCCTACAACTCTTACTGTGTTATGAAATATTCAAACCGTACATAGTGGACTCTTCCTATAGGACAGAACAGTCAAAAACCATAGCTAATAGAACAGATAACTCTGGAGGCATAGCACTGACTCAAAGGGAAACAAAATATGCACATAGATCTCAGTCAAGAGGCACCACTCTTTCTTACGACATTAAGGATTTAAGCTACTTGCTGTATAGGATTAAAATTGTTCTACTGACCTTTTGTGAACCATTACATTGTTTACTTACTCACAATGTATAGTATATGTAGTGCTTGACCCTCCATTAAATACCACTGAGGTGCCAATAACACAAGCCACTAGAAACGTATCCCGAATCGTTAAATCCGTCAGCATAAAATGGACGAAAAGGGCATCACACATGCACAAATTGTGGACTATGACTTCATTTCTGTACTCAAGTCTCCCACAGGACCTGAAAGACATCACTCCTATTGTCCCCGATCAAACAGAAACAGAGAGGAAGCCATTTTTGAAAAGGTGGAAGTGGTCGGGTGTTGAGCACTGACGGAGCAAAGCATCTATTAGAGGGAAAGGGAAAGCAATGTTGCCATGCACGGTTATATCACTAACTTCCACAGTGCGATTCCTCCTGTACACATAAAAACACAGAGATATCCAGCATGTCTATGTTTGTGTGTGCAGTGGGGAGAGAGACTGTGGCTGTGTGTTGCTGGGCAGTGCTCACACCGGTGTCTAAAATCTCTAGCTGACCAAGACAAGCTGTCACACTCTAATAAGCTCTGCATTCCTGCCTTGATCTGGCCTAAATACTTACTTAGAAAATATTAACATTTAGATTTCATGTTGATGTTTCTACTAAAAGTTGCAAACACCTAAATAAACCGGGCTGCAAATTGTTAACATACCTGTACTCTGTGTGTGGCTTTAAGTTAAACAATTAATGCTTAATGATACACACACCCATGCACATAAAATGCAACAAGGTCAACAAGAGTGTATTAATTATATGCTCCTCTATATTGAAAAAAACATTGAAGTAATCTGTATCCTACCTTGTCAACCATTAACCAGGAACTGCATCATGCCTGGCAGCTTTAAAACTGAACACAGGCCTCTGCCAATGATAAACTTCTTATTACTTTCAAGTAGCTTCTGAGAAGAAGACAATTACTTTTGTATTAAGGACCCCCGGGGGGGGGGGGCTGCAATATGATCTAGTCCTACTGAGTTTAACTGTAATTCCTCCATCCGCACTAAAATAGTACAAGGCTGCAGGCGATGGGAGTTTTGTTTCATTGTAGGTGTGTTGGGTCTAAAAATGGGGCGTGCAAATTAATTCATCATTACAGCAGCGTATCGTTTTCAGTCTATGGTATGTCTATTAAAATCTGAGAACATACTGATCTGGTTCAAAGTCGGATGTGGAATGATAATGAAAAGGACAATTATATAATTACCGGGAACTGGATACCAAACAGAACGCTGTCAAAGTGCCATGATGTCACACACTGTTCTATACAGGAAATAAATCATCAACAGGTTGCGTTTTTTAGTATGTCCAAAACCTTGGTATGAAATCAATAGTACGCAAATTGCATACTATTTCCGGTGAAATATTATATTATGCAAACGCTGGACACTACGGTGGCATAAATATCCCACAATGCAAAGCGGTAGTGACAACAACATTCATAACAGACGTTGACAGACAGCTCTGCAACATCAATAACGCTTCGATTTAAGTGTAAGTGTAAGATTTCACTTTCCTCGGCAATATAGTTTTTACATTAATTCAGACTTTGATTCTCACAACCGTTGTTTTGGTAACATGAGCTTGGCACGGGTTGCCATGGTTATGCGTCTCCAACCAGCAAGGAGGCTCTCAGGAAGTTACAACGTAAATTACAGCTCAGTGAGTTTGAAAAGATACATAATACTGTTTATTAGGGCTGTCAACGAATATTAGAAAAATCAAATACATAATTGAATAGTAAAAAAAACACAACAGATATTGAAATTTGAAAATTAATATTTGTTAATTTTAAAACAAATTATATAAAAAAGCAGGACTACCGCGGCTGTCTGCCTCATGCGCACTGAATGCACCACATGACGGGAATCACACAACATCACTAATTAACATCATTAATTTAATTGGAAATTAAATGTAACGTCAGGTCAAGGTGAATGAGGAACAATTCAACAACAACAACAACTGTAATGATGGAGAGAACTCGGCCGCGGAGAAAGTGACACAGTGTTCTAACAGGAAGCTCTACGTTAAGTCATGTAAACAAACCATGTACTTATCACATGTGCGCTCGAGATCAGACTGGAGACGCAACCACTTAAAAGATGGGTGAGTAGTACTTGCTATCATCTGACGTTTGTACTTTTTAAACAGAAAACACATGTTTTATATTGTGATATTTACCAGAAATGACTTTCAGGCGATCTCCCTCCAGACAGCTGCCACCTTATTTAGGTTTCTGTAGTAAAATGAGGAGGTAGGGTTGGGCAACTGGACGAATATATCCGTTATAGGCGATTGGCTGAGTACATTCCCTGTTGTTGTTTTTTTTTTGGCGATGTTTGTCATTTTATCTAGCTAATTTAATGATATTTGAATAGTTCGAACCAATGTGTTGTTTTAGAACAAATATTTGAACGTCAATTTGGCCAATTTTGACAGTCCTGCTGTTTATTCAAAAGTATGTTGAACGATTGTACACATTGAGAATGTAGTGTACGCCACTTCGGACGCAGCCATAATGCATCAAACAATGTGCCTTGCACCTTTGCGGAGGGAATACCATCCATTTGTGCAGGAGCCAACAAACTTTTCTTGGTATAGGCGGTAATTTCTGATGTCAGCAGAGAGATGACCCATGCCTGACACACACCTGACCTCAAGGCTCACATGTTTCGCTGGCTCAAAGCAGTGACAGCATCTGACAACAACGCAAAAGTCTACCTTATTCAGAGCAAATGTGTGAAACCACCACCAACAACGAGGGAGCCGCAGTGACAAAAGACATACAGGGCGAGGAATGTATGAAAGGAAGAAAAACACCGAAAGTGAGAAAGAAGAGACGGCCCGGCAGGAAGCTGAGGACAAACACCACAGGAAAAAAAACACACACACAATAAGAAATGACCCACTTCCTGTTCAAAGGTGGGAAAAGTCGTTATCCTTAAAAAAAAAACATCTATTGTTCTTGGGTCCCCAGTGTCTCCTACAGCTCAGGCCTCATTTCTCAACAGATCCTAAAGACAAACTGTCTGCAAACCAGAGATGATGTAGACATGACTTCACCACTTTGTACCACAGAGCCCCCGAGGCACTTCATCATCAGAGAGTCCCTACCAGTTAGCTGAGCCTGTGGCATCTCATGCCTATAGCTGCCTCTGCCCTGCCAGGCTGCAGTAACCATCGCTGTCCTGTTACATAACCAGCTGTGGTCCGACCAGCTGACCACAAACACATAACAGACGCAGGAATTCACCCATGGTGGCCCCCGAGCTGGTACTGCAGCAGGCATGATGACACTGCATGACTTCACAAGGAACACATATGGTTTAGCATAGAGGACAAGACCTCCCAGAGAGACACTTAATCTCAGTGACTTCTATCTCATGATTAAGGGTCTGTATTCACTCACCAAAACTGTACATTTTTTATCATATGTACCATATAATGTCTATAAAGGTGGACGACATGACAGCTCCCCAAAAGTGAAGCCAAAACATCTGGATCGCCCCCTGGTGGCTGGCTGCAGTATAGGTCATAAACCCTGCCCCCTCCATGTTAGCAAATGGGACATGGGCCAAACTAAAAAGTCAAAGTACACATCAAATACATTTTTCCCAAAGATGGTTTCTGTCGTTTTAGGTAGTTCTTATACACTGCTGTATGTTCAAGTGTTCATTTTTCTGATAAGTTTGGTTTTAATTAGTTATTTGATGCTATAAAAAGTAGTCACACAGCCAGAGACTCAAGAACTGTACGAGAGAGGAGATGTAACTTTAACTTTGGATAACTGTCACAAGTCTGTGTACTAAAGCATGTGTCACTTTGATCATAAATGTAATTGTAGAGATAGTATGGTTAGTTGTGTCTTTCTAGCCAAACAGTTACCATGGTGCTAATGTAGCAGCTAGGTGGCTCACGCTAACAAGCTGCGGACGTGTTCAGCTTGTGATTGGCTCAGGCGGATGTGTGGGCGGGACCTGATACCGCTCCAGCCCCTTGATCACTACTGCGTAGACTCTGGCTCCAAATGACGTACAAATCTCACGATGGCAGCTCCCGTATCCGGGATATTTTGGCATCACTTTTGTACAGTGGGAGGAGGTGGAGACGCGTGGTCCATCTTTATATACAGTCTATGGTTTGAACCGATGAACCGATGAACAGATCAAACAAAGACAGTGAAGCAGATGCTAATATCTGGTCAAATACTGGTTAGATGAAAAGACCACATGAAGACAAATTTCATGAATAAACAAAGTGATTTAGCACCATTAATGAGAGCACATAAGGGGCATCAGTTTGTGTTTCATAAAATGTCGACATGAAATAAAGCTAAGCAAAGAAGTCCTACTGCAAACAGAGAACAATGAAGTCCTTGTGCGAGCTGTTAGATATATACATGCCCCTTCATTGTTACTCGTGGAATGTATTAATTCTGGTGAAATCCGTGGCAAAAGCTGTTAATGGACTTATCACACCTTACACAGACTGGTGTGGCATGAAGGCCATACGATATGACCTGGTTCTTTCTCCTGTTTTTCACAATTTGAATAAGGTGACTGCAGTTCTGCTCCTTGAGGATCTCATTGTTTACCATGGGAAACAGCACTGAAAAGTAAGATCATTATAAAAAGACAATTTGGAGATAGTCGCAAAATGTATACCACTCTGTGTAATATGGCAACTTAAGGAAGCTTCTTTTTTACTGTATTTAATCAGTCTTTGATGTTCAACACATTTAGTATTGAAGCTCTGGTGTACCCACTTTCCTTCAGCCTGCATCTAACTTCTACTTCTATACTGATACTGACATAATGCAGTGGTAATTATCACAATATTCCTTTTGTCTTTACTGTCTACGGCTCTGCAGAGGAAAAGGTAGATATTTATTGATGTATTTTTAGCCATGCCAGCAGCAGATATCCAGTGAAATATCTCAACATCTATGAGATGGTTTGGGACAAAATTTTGTGCAGACATCCATGGTTCCCAAAGGGTGCGTCCTAACAACCCTGACCTTTCCTCTATCCCCAACACTAAGTGAATAACTTTGATGATCCCTTAAGGTTTCATCTAGCTCCATCTTAGCTCAGAATTTTAATATGTCCATTACTAATTACCAAATACCTGAAAAACGAATGACATCAGCCTCAGTTGTACTTTGTGTTTAGTGCTAATTGGCAAATATTAGCATGTTGTCATGCTAAACTAATGACATGTTAGCATTAGGGCTGGGTATCGTTTAAAAAATTACGATACCAGTACCAAGACCAAAACCAGCACCCTTAAAGTGATACCGATATCAATAAAGTACTTCATTAGATACCTTTCTTTTCTACTCCATTCGATATCCATCATGTGAATTGAAGCATGCTTAACCTGCACCACCACATTTATTTTTATCAGACGCCACAGGCGTGTAGTATAGCCATGCTTTTGAATGTTGGTGGCATCTTGGCATGCTGAATTACCAACTCTGTCAAATATGCCACGATCAACATCCCCACACCACCGACTGTATGGGTAGTAGCTGCTGCTGTAGTGGGCCAATCACATGTCGCATTAAATCGAAGAGCACTTGAGGTAACCGGCTGCGAGCAAAACCATACAAATAGTCATAGTCATGGGTACAAGAAGGATCAACTGCAGGTATCGTTTGACTGGAGAAGTTTCAATACTACTTGGTACAGGGTTATTTCGGTCAGTACCTACCGATACCCAGCTCTAGTTAGCATGCTGATGTTAGCATTTAACCCAAAGCACCATTGTGCTTAAGTACAGCTTCACAGAGTACACTGTCGACTTGAAAGTGTGGTGGATAATACAAAATCTGGTCCTCGAGAAAGAGGAGAAAGTGACAGTGAGGCTCAACTTGTCTGACAGACAATTCAAAAAAATATATAATAAAACAATCTACTATCTGTACTGGGTAAGCATGGTGACAATATCGATCAGCAGGCCAAACACCTGACACTTTATGGCACCTGTATGCCTTATCACTGCTTTGGGTGTTTGGCAGAGGCACATGGAAAGGAATGTGCTTGATAAGCAGCTAGCAGGTAAAACAAACAGGTTTCAGTACAAAGCTCTCAGTTTCATGGCCTAAAACAAAATATGCAAATCGTATTCAAACATTCAAACTTCCATCTCCTTACATAATGATGTTTACCTCCCACACCTCAGACCATAGAGAGTATTCAATCATCATGTAAGGTGAGTAGTTATTACGCAATGGCATCACTAGTTCTCTAGTTTCCAGTTCGACCAATGGCAAGGCTCGTTCACACACACAACACTACGCCTAACTGCTTTTGAAGTCTGTGACAAATATTAACATTTGTGCTCCAAAAGTTATTGAGTTCACTGCTGTATTCAACCATCACTTATATAACAGATACTTGTCTGTGTAATGTTCTCACCAGTAATTTATTGCCCTGTGCAGACGGCAGGTAAAGATAAGACAATAAGTGGATAGCCTGCAGGACACTTCCTGGTAGATGAAACAGCTGTGCATACAGGAAGATCACAGGAGTACAAACCTGTGGGATTACATTCAATAAAGCAACCTGGTGACCGGTTGCAGAGTGATATTAGTTTAAAAGAAAAGTTATGATTTTCTACAAGTAGGGCTGCAATTTACAATTATTTTCATTATCGATTAATCTGCAGATTATCTCCTTGATTAATTGTTTGGTCTAAAAAGTTCCCAGAGTCCAATGAGATGTCTTCAAATGTCTTGTTTTGTCTGGCTAAAAGTCAAAAACCTCAAAGATATTCAGTTTAATATCATAGAGGACAAAGAAAACCAGAAAATATTCACATTTGAGAACCTGGAACCCTTTTGAAAAATAGGCCTGGACGTCACACTCAGTAAGACATCCTGATTATTTCCTATCATGAGGCTTTATTATATCGCAAGGACAAAGTTTTAGTTTCAATACCCATTATATAATGACATTAGATATGTAATCCTGCAGCGAGGGGAATACACAAGAGAAGAAGTGCCAGATGAATAACGTGCCAAGGGATTTTTTGCAGAGACGCCTAAGCACCAATCATGAACGCATGAATTGCCAATAAGTGTTAAGCAATAGCACTGAGTGACAGAGTACGCCTTAGTTGTACAACTCATCTGACTTCACTAAGTCTTCTCCAGACATTTCAACCATTTAGCTGCGACAGATAGAAGTGTTATGTCTATAGCCTTGGGTTATTTAGATATTACACACCGACATCTTTCATGGGAATACACACAAAACCGTATCACTATCCTTCTGCAGTCAAAATCCTAAATCCCTACATCAACACAATATCCTATTCACTTTGAGACAACATAATTAGAAGTGGGTGTTTTCCCCTCCTGTAATCATGCGAACTCCTGGAGTGGCCAAAGTCAGGTTACAGTACTAAATGACCCACCGAGCTCCAAGACAACAGCATTCCTCGTACGGCCTTACTGCTCCTCTAGACCCATCTAATATGAGGTAATTACAGCCAATGAATGGACATTTTTAGACTGTAATAGAAGCTATACAGGGACTAGTTCTGAAGGGGAAAAATAGTCTCTAGTAAATAAATTCACTCCCCCACTGCTACCAAAAAACACTGCAAGATGTAGGCATCAAGCAAAGTGACAGTCCACAAAATTCTGACCACAATACCATCCTTTGCTTTAGTTAATGGCCCTGCACACCCCTACAGGTGTTTCCAGTTACCTTCACTGATTAGAGTCCAGCTCAGGAGAAGGTGCGTGCATCCACGCTGGCAACTATGAGAGGTTATCGGACTCCATGCACTGATAATGCTGCGGTTGCAATGGATTTTGTTCCTCATAAGACAGTGTGACATGTCACAGTAGGGAAAGCAGAGGTTTGACTAATAAAATGAATAATGGCTGAATTTTATTTAGCTGCTTTGATCAAACACAGCCTATACACACTGTCACCGTCTTGAGAGGAGGTCTGGTCAGTCAAATAAAAAAGGAATTTAAGGCCTTATAAGGAGTTATGTTGATCCTTCCTCCATGCTGTTTTTTTTAAACAATACATTTCAGCCATTCATGCATCCATGTGCTCATTTTAATGGGTCACATTCACCCAATTTCTACCCTGACGTCAGACCGAAAGGCTTATTGACAGAAGGAGTCATTCATGCATGGAGCTCCTGCTGTTACATGGGCCTGTCTGTGGCTTCATGTCTGGTGAGGGAAGGAGAAACAGGCAAGAACAAAAAAAAACAAAAAGAAATACGAGGATAAATAGGATAAAAGGTGTGAGAAACTGGGTCACTGTCCACACTATCTAATATGGCGTGATGAAAGTGAACAGACATGCCTTTAATCTCTCCTTTTTATACCCGCCAGGATGCTTTAAGCGGCATGAAAAGGACAGTCCGGATACACGACACGCTGCCTTGTAGAGCAGCAGCGGCAGGACAACAAGGAAACATTTGCTCAGTGTTGCGCCAGAGATTTGAATTGCAAAAGAGCCCGCCAGCGTGTGAGGGCGAATGGTTAATATTCACTTCCCCCACTGACCCCAACATGGCTGCCGCTGGAGTCAACAACGGAGCTGAGCCAAGTACATTTTAATCAAATTTACAGACTACAACTGTAAAGTGAAATAAAGCAGCACACATTTACAGTTACAGTTAAAGACACATTTTTGTTTTGAGTGTTCATCCCATTTAACTGTTCTTTAAAATCCAGTATATTATTGGCCTTCACAGCCTAATTTCAAATCTCACCCCGTCTCTTTTACCTCTATATAAACGTCTGTCTCCGTCTCATTCCTCAGACACAGACAAAGTTGTGAAATCCACATTGTCGAAAGCAGCTACATATTCAGCCATGACATTGAAAAGTCTTTTAGATAACACTGAGCTATGCTTTCTGCACTCCAACACAACAAACTCTGACAACGGTGTCAACATGGCCACTCTCTCTCACGTTTCCACTGTTCCACTGTCTTCTGGCAACAGGTCACATGACACAATGACAAACGGAAAGCGAAAGGTAAGTAAAATATTTAATTTCTCTGTAGGGTCCTTTCCATAATGTTGTAAGACACTTATAATAACAATCTGAGCCAGTCAGTAGGCAAAAATAAGCATTTTAGTGGATGTAAACCAACAGTACCAGGTTGCCCCAAATGATTACATTGCAGCTCGTTTAGCAGCTGACGGCTGCAGTGTTCTACATCAATACTGGACCAATTTCATAAATTGTTTAGTCACTTAGATGTAAAAACATGAGAAAGTATAGTCCAGGTTTTAAATACCATAGTTCTCCTTTAACTGATTGGTCCAGAGCTGACCACAGCAAACATTTTGCCTCCCACCTTGTGAGGCATAATTTGATATGGAAAAAAAACCCCAAAGCAAACAAAATAACAGATGGCTGGATCACATCCCTCAAGGTATCCGATTTTGCCAAATCTGCTATTTCTGACAGCCTGAGCTGTTTAATTTATGTGCAAAGCTGATGATACATCCTCACTGAAGTGGACTTTGTTGGATCAAGATCAATTTATTGCTTTAATGCAGTTAAAAATGTGTCCAAGTTTTAGGCGGACTGTGTCTTTGGTTTCCTCACATACAAAAACAAACGTCACCGAATGTTGTCCAAAAGCTATCAAGGACAAAAGAACACCACTAAGAGCAGAATTTAAATTTCTAAATGAAAGAGCCTTTGTATTACCCATCATAACTATAAAAAGTCTTAATATGGGCCCTATAAAAACAAAGGGAAAGTTTGAGTAAGTTGAGTCTCTTTGAGCCAAACATCTGACTAGCAAGGAATTTATCTCCTCTCTGCTTCTCACTCGCTCCACATCAAGTCAACGGGGGGGATTTGGCTGTAAAATGAACCTAGAATAAATTTGATTTAGTGGACAGCTTAACGCTAGAAAAGCAAAACTGCAGCTTTACATTTTAGGGTGCAAAGATCTCAGCTTTCAACATGTTCCTCAATGGCTTTTCCATGCCCACATGCTCACAAACCAGCGCTGCTACATTTTGAAAAACCACAAAAGATCTTTCTGGCATTAAAGCGCCAACAGCTTTCGACATTTAATTAATCTGTTCCAGGTGGAGTGAGCATTTAGCCAGTGTTGTCATTATGCAGGCCGCTGTTATGAAGCAGATGATCAATGTAACACAGCCAACATTTTTTTCCCTGAACAGGCTGATAAGTCTCTCAACCCGAGTAATCCTGGGTAAGTGTTTCTCCTCTGAGAAGTTTGCAGAAAGCTATATAATGAAAATAATGTAACAATGAAAAGAAAATTATTATTTTATCCGGAACACAGCGGCTCTCTTTGTTAGCTCGCAGCGCTATTACCATGTAGGTTGTGATTTACAACATATTTCGGAGTTCTATTGAAGGAACAAAGTATGCCTACATGTGCTGATGATAACAGAGTCCCACCTACACCTCAGGCTATAGACTGCAGGCTGTACATGTCCCATTATATCATCAACGCCTCGGCAGAGATGAAACACTGTTACCTTTTAATTGTTCTGCTTTTGAAACATATACAGTAACCTAATAGTACTGATCATCACGCTCAGGAGTCAAGTGATTTCTAATCTCCATTGTGTTCGCCAGCATTGAGTCTGCTGCCACCGTGGTTAATTTTTGGGGGAGCTGATCACAATGGGCTCCTTTTTACTGCTGGCAGCGCAGGTTTCCTACCTCAGAGCAGGGGAGGAAGAGAGGGGGATCAGAGGAGGAAAGGGGGGG
>CAKAOI010026534.1:50732-111211 GCA_916701655.1 Sebastiscus albofasciatus
AGGGGGGGGGGTAAGGCTGTAAAATAAATTACACAGAGATTAAACTTCACCAGAAAACAGTGCAACACACTCTGGACTTTGTAACCTGGGAGAAAAAAAATGGCGTGGTAGTCAGATGTGGTGCTGCCTGAGGACGTATTGATGTGACTATTGGGGGGAACAGGGAGCAGGAATTCAGTATTTTTACTTCCTTCTATTTTGCTTTTTCTACACTGGCAAATAAATATATATATATTATACAATTATTTTATTTATTTATATATATATATATATATATATATATATTCTCTATTAAATGTTAAAAAAAGGGGTTTGAAATTATAACTTTTATAACTTTAAGGCTGCAACTAAAGATTATTTTCATAATCTATTAATCAATAATTTTTAATTAATAGATTATTTTTTTGATTAATCGTCTATTAAATGTAAAAAAAAAGTGAAAAAAGGCCCATCGCAACTTCTGAGACCAAAGAAACACCCTCAAATGTCATACACTGTTTTATTTCCGCAACTTAGACCGAAAATATAAGTGAGTCACAAAAAGGTGTCGAAGCCATTCCAGCTTTGACTGGACACACATTAAAAAAAAAGACATCAAGCCTCTACTTCCAGCCATGTCAGACGGCTGTAAATGCCTCTTTTATTAGTCAATATCACAGCCACATTACTGCGTCCGTGGCCGCCGCAAGTCTTGATGACAGCCCTTCACCCACACCTTTTCATCAGGGGCTATGAAACCTGAGAAGGCCCCCCAGCAGACCTGTTAACACAGTGTATTATGGAGGTACAGTACACACACCAACTGTCACGCAGACACAAAGGATGAAGGGTTGCTCTGTGGTCCAAACTGCAATGAAACAGCAACCTCTCTTCCTCTCTGTATAGGCGACTTATTTGATGCATCAGTGACCCTGATTACCTCAACATCAACATTTTAAAACTTTAAAGTCATAATCTGTGATCAGTGTAGTGATGTTTTTGCATTTCAGTCCAGCGGTGTGGCTTGGACTTGGATTGAATTTTTTTCCCTGATGGACTTTCTGCATTGTGGCTGTTGCTACTCATCAAAACAAAACAAACTGTTGCTGCTGCTGGCAAATAATAAAATTAATTATAAATCTTAACCAATGAGTGTGGAAAGTCACTCTGTCAATTGCTGCTAGAGAGAATGGATAATTGTATATTCATTCATTCTCTTACAATCACTTAAAAAGGTAAAGGTGGTTTCACATTATTCAACAGGTGCAATGTGCCACTCACACACGTATCCTCATGATATATGAGACTGCCACATCCCAATGAGGGTCCTATAGGGCCATACAATAGTGTAGGTGTGGTCCTGTCAGATAACCAGACAGACACACATAACCATACACACTTTCCAGTCTGCCCTCAGGGGGTCTCGTATTAGCCAGCGATAACCTCCTTCAGCCATTTGTCTCCTTCTCGTCTATCTGCTCTATAGGACCTGAAGAGGCCTCTCTGTTCCCCTGACAAAAGAAAGAGGATCTGACAATAACTCACAACTGTAGACCAGTCAGTGGTCAAACCCAGGTAAAAATACAAAAGCCCCCTGGCCCTGCCTGCAGAAGAGAAATGAGCTCTGAAGTGACAAATGACGAGCTGAGAAACTAGACAAAAGGTGAGGAGAGAGAGCTCGGAAGGCTGTGAATGTTTTGTTTTCTTTTAAGATAAATTAGTGACTTCAATCAATTGTGCAGGAGGATGTTTTGCACTTCTATGCCAATAAGTGACAGCAAAAAAACAACAACTGACTTGTAAAAGGGCAGGAAGTAGCTTAAACCTGCATCAACTTAACCTTTTAAGTTAATATGATTTTTAGCAAAAGGTTGCATGTAAACTCATCAGCTAGTAGATACTGAAACAGTAGGTTTTCAGAAGACAATCGTGAGAGTGAACAAAAACAGTAAAGCTTCAGACCAGAAAACCAAAACAATGTGCTGAAAAACACTATAATGCTCTGGGAAACTGCAGAGTCGGGTGACAATTCACTGTGGGTTTGCCATTTTGAGCCACCCCTTTCACATTTCATATAGTAGTTTAAACCATTTTTCATATAAAAAATATTGATAATGGTAAATAAAGCAGCCAATCCAAAATCTCAGCTTTTGAGTCACAGCTTCAAAAGAACTTTTGAATCCTCCACTTCTAAGTTCGGTCATTATTAGCAAGTTAAAGTGTAATTAAATGTTCAAATGTGATTATTTATCATCATTACAGCTTTTAGCCAAGCAGTTTAATCAAAAAACTAATTTTACCTACTTAAAAGAAAGCCAGCGTAGGTTAAATGACTACCAGGCCTACTAACCATCAATCTATCTCATTATTATCATTAATAGACTTCAGAGAAATCCTTTCAGACAATGCAAATGCCACGGTGACCTGACCTGTATACAAAAGCCCCATAATACGTTAGAGGAAAGTCTTTACTGTGATTATGAATATGTCGGTCATGCAAAAGGTTCTTATACTGAGCCGCGTCACCTTCTTTCACATCTACTACCACAAAAACACAGTTAGCTCAAGTTCTACCACAATGATGTAATGTTAAAGTAATACTTACTTATCAGTAAACTAAAGCTGTTCAACATCAAGGTATTTCCCTATTAATGTTTCAACTCGCAGCACGCCTGCTAGTTACAGCAACCTCACATTTTTCTCCTATTATTTCCCATTACTTATTAATCCAGTGGGGACATTTTAACTTGAATATGGCATCTTAAAACAGACCTCTTTCTCTTCCGCTTCTGTGCTCCGACTCCAGAGAATCAAATCTTCCACCCTGATCTTCTTATCAGCGCTTAAAGAGACCTTCCTGCAATGATGTCATACAACCTCAGCGCACCTGAATACCTGTATGTTACGATCACACGCTAAAACGTGCATCCATCAATCATCTTATCAATAGGTCAATTGTTTGAAAACAGAGCATGACGTCAGGATGACTTTCATGAAGCGGAACGCCTCACCTTAGGCTAACTAGCCTCAATGCAAACAGTTTCATTATTATGTTGTAGCATCACCATGAAATACCAAACTGCTAAAATATAAAGGTACTTCTGCATGACATAATGTCCTGAGCTTATCTCTAATGTCATCCTGAACAGTCTAACTTTATTACCCATTAAACCCTTCATAATAAAGTTGGTCATCCGAGTATATTTTACGTTGTAGCTCTACCTTACAAGCACAATCTCATTATTTTGGTGCTAAAATGTATCCCTTGTTATTCCTGTTGATTAAATCTTCCATTCTTACGAAAACATTGCATATAAAAACCTGCTGGTACTTGATCACATCAGCTGATTTACATCTAAATAGTGCTAAATCACATGTTAGTGGTTTGTTAATATCATTAAAAATCCTCTTTGATTACAGCCGGTCTGAGTCAATCATTTTACCATTGAACTCCCCGTCCCTCAGGATGACTCATTCACAGCCATTTCCTTGACGCGTTTATTTTCCTGTAACTAACAATGCCAGTGAAAGCCTCACTTGGAGGCTGGAATTACAATCAAGATCACACTTCCATTACGGGAAAATGTAAACATCACAGGTAAGAAAGAATGACAGAAACCAACTGTTAAGTGATTTATAACTCTGACACCGTCCTGCTACATCATTGTCCATTATCTCACCCTGACACCTTCCCTGGATTTCAAAAGGGACACCATACAGAGTGCTAATGATTTAATTACAGCAGGATTAGGTCATTTGGATGAAGGTTTCTCCACCTTTTAGCTGCTTTATTTCTGTTTTTTTTTTTATCTGAAATAAAGTATCAATTGCCACAAGACATTTGAGGACATCATCTTGGGCTTCGGGAAACACTGATCAACATTTTTCACACCAAACAACTATCGATTATTAAAGAAAATAATCAACAGATTAATCGACAATCAAAATAATCGTTAGTTGCAACCTTAAATCCTACCATTTCATTTAGATCACTTTCAGCAACAATTTCACAAACTAGATTTTTAGCATTTTTTGGGCTGGAGCCTCCCCATCTGAACTTTATCTAACCTTACTCACGTAGCCAAACCAGTTGGTTCATCCTTGCAGAGGTGGGCTGTGTGAAAGGTCACTGAAAGAATGTAAACATAAGAGTAAAAACCAAACACGCCAAGAGTAATTTTCCACTGTTAAAAGAACAACCAGCCCCATGAAGTCAAACGACAACACACCACAAAGCAGCTCCGAACCCCTAACTAGTGCTATTTATTTGAGTCGGAAATCCCCTAAAATTACTGCACTATTCAAATTCACTCTATTTTGTTCAACTGCTTTTTTCTGCAGCACACCATTGATACTGTGCACACATTTAGAGGGAGGAGGAAAGAGAGAAAGATCATGTTTCAACACCCAGGGTAAGTTTACATGTATGGCCCATGGCTTTGTGACCCTACTCTATTTTATAGCCTTGCCCTTCTATTTGCTTCCATCTTTTGTTTCCGGCTTCCTTTCTTCTTTAATCTTCCTGCAAACACACACCACCACGATATGATACATACACACCACGTATGCAATGATCACCAAATGTGTGTATTGCCACGTGTGAAATGTTTTGGCCTTGTGTCAACTTATCATGCAGTGTGTCGCTGAGTACAACCATGCATTGGTGCAAGACTGTCCAAGCAGTGCAATATTAGATGAGTTTTTGATCAACAGGTGTGTAGAAGGTGGATGCATGCTTTTGGGTTTGCGTGCCTATGTGCACACGAGTTGTCTGTATAGAGAAGCTAAGTCCTGCCCCTTCCGGTGGACCACCATGGGACATTATTTCAGAAAAAGTATGAACGGTAGGCAACGGCAAGAGACAAATATTGTTTTGATCCCGTTTGAATTGCGCCATGAATCACACATATGATGTTTGTCAATTTAAAAGATAATTTTGCAAGTCAAGAATGTCACAGTTTGTCCGAAATAAGGTCCCATAGTGGTTCTATTAGATGAGTTGTGGATCAACAGGTGTGTAGACGTTGGATGCATGCTTCTGGGTTTGCGTGCCTCTGTGTGCCACTATGAGTTGTCTGTATGTACGCATGCCTTACACCTACATGCACATCTACTCTGCACAAACGTCACCGTCAGGGTCTCCAGGTCAGACTCTGTGGGTTGCAGCGGAGTCGACCTGGGTCAGCAGCCTGAGCACAGGGCGTCCAGCAGAACCACCACACAGAGAGCCCAGTGTGCTCCTCCTGCTCCCATCATCTGACCAATGCACTGCATGAGTGCTTCAGTTTCAGCCACAGCACAAAACACCAGTGTCTGGTTTCCACCCAGAGCACCAACACTGCCACAGCCCACGGCGCCTTTTGTTCCCACTTTAAATAAAACATAGTCCAGTCATTAGGTAGAAAGGCCCTCCTGTGCATAATTCAGGTGGACAGGTATCAATATGAGGCGAGGAGATAAGGTCATGGTAGGACAATAGTGTGTTGTTCTCACAATACTCAGATTGCATAAGTAATGAGCAACACAGAACGTATGAAAATGGCAATTACATGTGGTGATAATAGTAGTGTTTGGGTTGTCTCCATTCCACAGTGTCCATTGTAGGGCTGCAATTAACCATCATTATTTCATCATTAATTAATCTGTTATTTTCCCAGGGCCCAAGCTGACGTTAAATTGCTTTTAACAGTTCCCAAAACCCAAAGATAATTTAGTTTTACTAAAATATAATCCATTAGCAACCATTAAGAGCATCTGAACGTGTATTGCTAAAGATCTATTAGATGAGGAAGCCAACTACAATCTTAGAAGGTTTCCAACACAACAATAAAGACATTTTAATGATATTTTTTAAAGATTATAAAAATAACAATATACCTACTAAGTCAGATATTACAGAATAAATGCATTAACTGTTAATGCAATGCTGCGTTCAAAGACACAATCAACCACTATGACCACTAACAAGGACTATAACTAAGTTAGCTTGTTAAATGAGGTTTATTTTACTCCCAAAGAGCATTAAAACTTTTAAAAACTACACTTATAAAGTTTACAAAACTAACAATTACAAAACTAACTAACTTACAAAACTAGTCTTTTTTTGTTTTGTTTTTGTTCTTCTTCTTTGAGGTATTTATTTATTGTCTTATATTTTATTTTATTTGTTTTCCTTGTTAGATAAATCTCTTTTTCTTTGAAATTCTGACTAAACATTTCATTGTATGATTTAATTATTAATATTGTTAGTCTGTTTGTATGTGTATATGTAAAATTCAATAAAAATATTGTTTGAAAAAAAACTTTAAAAAAAACTTACAAAACTAACAATATACCTACTAAGTCAGATATTACAGTCAGATATTACAGAATAAATGCATTAACTGTTAAGGCAATGCTGCGTTCAAAGACACAATCAACCACTATGATATAACAAGGACTATGCTCCTAAACAGAACTGTAAGCTTGTTAAATGAGGTTTATTTTACTCCCAAAGAGCATTAAAACTTATAAAAACTACAATTAGAAAGATATGTTCAATATAACAGTTTCCTGAGGCTATTTTACAGTAAACATGAGCAACAGGTTGACAGTAGACAACCGAAACTGAGCAGCCACACTGATACTAGACGCACCTGCTGGTGTCGCCTTCACGTACCTGCTGGTTCACTTCGCTGTATATTCAACTTGTAGTCCTTGTTTCTCTCTCTGTGTTTCCTCTAAAAGAAAATACATAAACTAACAGACTAAATGCACTTGTTTGTAGCTGGTTAACGTGCCTCGTCGCCCTCTTGGTAATGAGCTTTTCCTTTTTTCCTCCTCTCGCAGTGAGCTCACCTTATTCCCTGGAGAGGAGAGAGAAGCGGATGAAAGGTAACAGAGGACCGTGTCGACCAATCAGAAGCGGCGGTGGGCGGGCTCTGTGGGAATACTCGACACCCTATTGGTCAGTCAGTGAAAACAGGGGATTTCTGTGTATTGTTTTGATGTTTCTTTAGTTCACTGGAAAGAGGCAACACATTGCTCACTGAAAGAGACATGTAGTGTAAGTGAATAGTCAAAGTATTAATTAAAACTTATACTCTTATATTCTTTTCTTTTTTATCTTATGCACTTTGTGCTCTTTTATCTGCTTTTATATATGTAAAGCACTTTGAATTGCCTTTGTGTATGAAATGTGCTATATAAATAAACTTGCCTTGCCTTGCCTTAATGCGGTCATGGGAAATCTTTTAAATATGATAATTAATAGACCCTCAGAAGGGAATACATTCTTGTTTTTGAAAATCTTTTTATTTTATTTATTATTTATTTTCTATATATTTATTTTCTGTTTATGTGTATCTTCATTTTGTTAGAGGTGCCATTTAACTGTTCAATTGTCTGATTGATACTGTGAAGCTGTATATTGATTTTGGCCCTGTGAGAAAGGGAAAAGTTAAGAGAAAACGGTTGGTCGTGTGGGGTATGTTGTGTTTGTTAAAGTAAATCCTGTATTGCATTATAATGCTGATGTTCGTATAACAGAAAAACAATAAAGACATTGTTAAAAAAATAAATACGATAAGTAAAAACTGACAAGAGGAAATAAAAATAAAAATGTGAAAGTGAAAAAAGCAACAGTCTACTTAAGAGTTAATGTTTTCAGGGATTGAAAGGAGCTAATCATTTCTAAGAGGCTCTGCAATGCAAAGCTATATAAACTACTTTGAATACCTTTGTTTCATGCACAGAAAGATTAACTAAGCACCATCTAGTGTGTTGTTTTTTTGTTGTTTTTTTGTTCTTCTTTGAGGTATTTATTTTGTCTTATCTTTTATTTTATTTGTTTTCTTTGTTAGATATGTGAAATACATGAAATGTCATGTCTCTCTTTCTTTGATTACTGTGGAAATTCTAACTAAACATTTCATTGTATAATTTAATTATTCATATTGTTAGTCTGTCTGTATCTGTATATATGTATATATGTTTATATGTAAAATTCAATACAAAATATTGTTTAAAAAAACAAACAACAACTAAGCACCATCTATTTCTTATTGAAATAGACAAACAACTGAAGCTACATATTTTGGACAGCTCAGGATACAGTAAAACAACAAAATAGGAACATCTTCTAGGCCAACAATATATTTTTTATTCAGCAGGCATTATTATTTATTTATTTATTTATTATTATTATTATTATTATCATTATTATTTATTTTATTATTTTATTATTGTTTATTTTATTCAATGTCAGACAGATTGGAAAAGGTGCTTTAGGTACATATTATATTTATAAATATATATTTTTAAATATATTTAGGGCAGGGTCACAATATGTTCCACAATTACACATACGCCACATACAATATACAAATTACAGTCATTTGGAGAGAAGCATTATTGATGTAGTGGCAAAATGACAAATTGTCTCCAAATAGAGTGCAAAGACTATTTATAAATTGTTAACTGTGTTGTACATTTTAAACGTCTTTAAATCACCAATCACTGACTTTAAAGCCATCTACTTTATTGGTGAATGCTTGTTTGTTATTGCAAATAACTGATTTAGATGTACAGGATAGCTGGTTTTAAGCTTTTACCTTCCAGGAAATCTTTCAAAATATGTGAAACAATTACTGTATCTATTTTTTCAAAATCACCCACCTCCCTGTTTATATTGTCATTGTTGCAATGTAAGTGATACCATTGCAATCATAACCATCAACAACAATAATCACAGTGATGATAAGGCTGAAATTGATGAGAGAGTAATGATAGTAGCAACTCATGACCACTTGGTGGCAATTTATTCACTGAGAACTGAAGCATACAGTAGGCTGGCCTGTTGTCAGTCTGTTGTACTCTCAATATAAAAAACTAATGTAAACACTATGTGAAAAGGGACTTCAGCACACTCCAATTAGCAGTACTTATGTAACTAAGTACATTTACTTAAATACTTTTTGTTTGTTTGTTTTTTCATTTCATATCGCTTTATACTTCTACATCTCAGAGGGGAATATTATACTTTTTACTCCATTAAACATTTATCTAACTATTGTAGTTACTTTGCAGATGAAGCTATGATAAACATATCCTATGATGAGTTAATAAAATACAATGCATTGCAATAGGTTAATCTATGTACAACTGCATGTCAAATAAAACGAGCTACGCCATAAAATGTAGCTTATATATTTATGTCACTAATAATAATCCAATAATACTCTGCACAAGCACTTTTCCTTTTGATAGTGTTTACGCTTTAGCCAATATTTATGTACTACTAAGTAATATTTTTAATGCAGAACTTGTATATGTAATGGAGTATTTATACGTTGGCTGTAATCTAGGCAGCGATTTTGAGTCTTTGTAGCTGTTAGTTGCTTTAAAAACATATTAAGGTGCAAAAGCTGACATTTTCTGCTTATAGGCAATCAATCAATATGATAGAAATTGGAGTCTATGTCAACGGAATGTTTATATGATGCCTATGCCATGTGTATTTATTTAGACTTTATGAAAAGTGGTACTTAATTTCCAGTTGTGCTCCCAAAACATCTTAAGTTTTGTGGGAAAAATAAGACGTTTCTGGCTTCTGGTAGCACCATGGAGCACGTGAGGATGCACACGTGTGTTCTGTTGAGTTACAGTGACTAAACAATACTATTACCTGTTACATCACCTTGGCCAAATTAAATATCAGGTTAACAGGTTCAGACTTGAGATGCCTCGAGCACTCTTTTGCTCTAAAACTAAATAATCTCACGCTGCTAAAATAAAAATGAGTAACACTCCATTAAACATATCCATATATATTTTATTCTCAATACGGCAAAATACAAAGAATATTCAGGACAGACTCTCATTAGTCACAATTAATACTCACTTCACAAGAATGCTTTAAATTACATAACCTAAGTTTGAAGATCAAACTCAATGAGTACCTTTAATCATATTGCATCCATCATATATAGTATCTCTATCATCAGTTCTCTTAAAACTAATCCAATTTAGACTATTGTACATAGTGTATGCTGCTGGTCTCACTTTTAGAGACGACTTTTAGAAAACAAGGTGTTATACAACATACTGTATAAACTGCTACAACTGTTTTGACCTGTAGAGAAATACCTCTGTTTCAAAAGACATGTTGGACCAATTGTTCAAAAGGGACACATAGTAAATACATCTCTCTCGCTCTCGTGAGGAGGAAACAGACGTGGTTTTACACAACAGACTGTACACACCATCCATCCATCCCATGAGATCAACAATATACATTTCATGAAAAGTACACGCCGTATCCGTATCAAATACAGAGAAGACAAAATATTCGCACTTGGATCTAGAGACATTAATGATTATGTGGCGACCGTGATACTGCGAGACAGTGAAGCAGGAGACAAAGTATACGAGCACGGTAAGAAAAAGACTGAGAAATCAATTTGATATACAGTGTTAAGAGACTGGGACGTACTCTGTAACAGCTTGGAAGAAGAAGAGAACACAAAAAGCCCATAAGAGGGGAAAAAAAATGTGCATAAAGTATCTCACAAAATGTATTTACAGCATTTTTTAATTTCAATAAAAATGTCAACCTGTAGTAGAAATTCACCCTTAAAGAAATGTTATATTTACAATTTATACATTTGTATTTAAATAGAAACATGCAAGTGTTAACATCTTCCTACTGAATGTCAAAAAAACTCATCTTACCCTGGATTCTTTCAAGTTAGAATTAATATTAATTACTACTTACAATGAAATCTCATTATGAACAACCCCGATACATTTACATCTTCCCATTTCATAAAATGGTACTCCTTAAAATGGCAAAATAGAAAAAAATATTAAGCAAAAGGGGCAGAAAAATAAATAAGTGTGAGTAGCAAACTGTTAAAAATTACTCTAATGCTAAATTTTGTACATTTTGACTACAAGATAGTGTAGGGAACACAAGGCGCGGACCTGTACTTACAAAGTGTACCAGTGTATGAAGACATTGACTGGGCTGGCTAAACCCACAGAGGAATTCCTATGAGAAAAGTGGCCTCCAGCTTTAAGTACAAAATGGCTCAAGCCATCTGTGTTTGGTTATAAAAACAGATCTATATACACATATATACTAAACCAGTACACAAAAATTGCAAAAGCTAAAGGCATTGGACACTTGAGTTCAACAGGTTTCTCACTGAGGCGGAAAAAAACAAAGTGGGGGAATTTAAATCCCAAGCCAAAAAATTAAAGTTTTTCCACAGAAACGGATCCTTTTTTTTTTTTTCTTTTGTAAAAATCCTGCATAGATTAAAATAATACCTCCTCTGGCTTTCTCTTTTTCAAGTGCCAGAGGAAATAACAGTATCCCCTCCTACAGTAAAGGCCAGGGAGCCAGTGAAGGAAAGAAAACACAACAAAAAAAAAGGTCAAACCTGGGTCAAATAGTACAATTCTTAAGATTTGTCTTGAGATGAAGGGTCAACAGAGTGGTGCTGGGAGGAGGAATTTTTTGTAGGCCAACCAGGAAGTTGGCATCGCCCTGGGTTCCCTCAACAAATTGGATTTTTCCATTGGACTTTGGTTCATTACAGAAAATAAGCTCTGTGGCAAACACACGTTTATGATACTCGGCAAGATAATCTCCACAAATGAACACCACTTTTATGAGTTTTGAAGTGTAAATGCAAATCGGCAGTGTACACTACGAGGTCGTAAAGGCAGACGAGTCGGTGTGATGACATAAAGTAGTCTCATTTAGCCACTTGTTAGCAACCGCCTTTTTAAAAGACACATTAAAGCTTCAAAATTCATAAGTGGGATATTATTATTATTATATATATATATATTAGATTTTATGTCGTAGAATAGAATAAAATAAAACGTATCTTAAAGGTCCAGTGTGTAGGATCTGGCGGTATCTAGCGGTAAGGTGAGGAGAGTGCAACCAAGTGAAGCCTCTACCGTGTGCCAAACGTGTTGGAGAGCTACGGTGGCCGACGCGGAAAACACAAATGGCCCTCTCTAGAGCCATTTGGAGCCGAGCCAGTGCGTAGAGTGTGTGTGTGTGTGTGTGTGTGTGTGTGTGTGTGTGTGTGTGTACGTGGGAAGTGAGTGGTGAAGCAAGAGAGAGTGAGAGTGGCGGCGACAGGAACGAGTAACGTTATCGAATCTGGCCCAAGCAGGAAAAGCTAACACAGCTTGGTTTGTCCGTTCTAGGCTACTGTAGAAACAAGGCAGTGCAACAATGCGGACTCCGTGAAGAGGACCCGCTCCCTATGTAGATATAAACGGTGATTATAAACTAAAGAAAACATACTTATTAATACTATATTCCATTTCTGCCAATAGATCCCCCTAATTGTTACACACTGGTCCTTTAAGCTTGTGTTAACCACAGACCTTATTTCAGGCATCTAATTAAAAACCCTTACTTCCAGACGAGGGAACAGGACGTGCTAAAACTCATTTCTGGATTTTAGGACTCATTCCTGCACCACTCTATACACACATTTATGTTTGAAAGTGGAAGAAAAAGTGCCAGAAAGTTACAAACAATCACAGGTCTGGAACTTTCTGGCACTTTCCTCTTGTCCATCTGCCAAAACTAAACCAAATTAACCAAACCAAATAGCTCTCATGTATACTATTTGACCCAGGCTTTAATATTTCCAGCATGTTTTAGTGGGAAATGGGCTTAAAAAAAAAAGAAAAACACAAAAAAAGGACAGTCCTTCATGTCATTGACCGTTACACCAAACGCCCAAATATCAACTGAAATATTGGGCGTAAAGTTAATGTCTTCATTCAAAAAAACAACATTTCCCTCGATGACAACCAGTGATTTTAAATAACAGAAATGTTCACATCAGGACAGCTGGCATACACTGTTACTCTCTACCTTGCCTAACAACTAGCTGACACGTTTCTTATCTACCGTCTTGTAATATAAGTATGATTAAAATTTAAATAGGAAAAAAAAAACATATACAAATACTTTGCATCTCATAACCCTCGGTTCAACCCTGTTTTAAAAGAATGCATTTGAAAAGTTATACTTCTGCTTGGCCAGAGGAAGAAAGAAAAAACTGCTTGGTACATAAATAAAATCTTTATTGGCCGTTATACTTCTTTTTTTTTGAAATATATAATGATAGATTTAAAACTCTTTGTTCTATAAATGCAACACTGATGAGTTTGCCTCTCTAAAGTCTTTCCTTCCAGATGAATTTTGTTGTGCCAAATTAGTGGTGACTAATATAACTGCAATATAAATAACTGCATTGTGTGTGTGGAAACTTCAATACTTAAGACACTCCCTGCTGTTCCTTAGAAAAATACACTCTGAACAAACACGGGGGATCGAGAAAAAAAAAAGAATAACACTGTCTGGAAGTGACTCATCCTCGAGGAAATTTCTCAATGAACAATGTAGCTACGAGTGTAAAAACATTTCATAGGAAGAGACGTGTTTTCTGGAGCTTCAAAGACAGCGAATCTCTTAGAGAGAACATTAACGTGGTCAATTTTATTAAGGCCAAAAGTCTAAAAAGCCCCCGCTAGCGTCCCCTAGAGGTCACGCTGCTCCTTGTATCAAACCGGATCACATTGGTTTGAACAAATTTATAGAAGGGCTAAAAGTAGTTCATGATTCTGGAAAATAAAAATGACACTTTTAAAAACGCATACACTGATTGATAAAGAGAACATTTATAAATATGTGTCAGAAGTATTTATCTGCTGTGCACAGTAGCCCTTCCTACAGTCCGTCCTTAAATCTCGCTCCAAGACTCAGCTTTAGTCGCCTCAAGTGAAGGATAAATCAAGATGGTCACTTAATTTGTGGCCATCTTTGCTTTAAAATGCCTTAAAACTGCAATCAAAAACAGAAATGTTGCCAGCTTCCGTTAACTGCTAAATGTTTTTAAAATGCATAAAATGAGTTTCAAAAAAAAAAAAAAAAGAGGGAAAAATAAAAATGTATTCAGATATGACGGGTGGCTGTTTGTTTTCCTGTCGCTCACATACAAGGCACAAAAATGATAAAGAGAAACCTTCATTTTAAAGCACCTTTGGTGTTTATGGGAGGTACTTTGGTGAAACAAAGTGAAATAAAAAGTTAAAAGCCAAAGTAGCCTAAAAACCAAACCCCATTTTTTAAGCGTCAAATAACTCACCCAGCGCCTCCATGCCGAATAGATAAAAACCTTCAGAGATTGTAAGAATGCCGATATATGAAGCATGGCGGTAAGCTCTGTTTGTTCCTGTGCTGCAGTTTGAATGCGTCTCCCTGTGTGGTGCTGTGAACGGTGTGAGATGCTCTAGGTTGCTCAGTGTTTTTGGCAAGCTGGTGTAGAAAATGAACACAGTGTTGGAGATATGTCTGAGAAGTTCATCGTGTGTGTGTGTGTGTGTGTGTACAGTACATCATTGTATGTGTGTCTGTCTGCGAGGGCATGCGTGTGTGTCTTTGAGCACATGTTGCTGAGGTGTGTGTGTGTGTGTGTTTGTATGTGTGTGAAGTGGAAGCAGCGAGCAGGGGAAGTGGAGTCCTCGCTAGGGAATAAGCTTTGCGTCCAGACGAAGCCAGTGGAGGCCCTGCCGTGTGTAACGCACCAGTTCTGTCATGCTGCTGGTGTTGAAGATCAGAGGACCCATCACCTTGTCCAACTCCAAGAAGAAGTCTGGGAAAACAAAAGACACGACGAGAGGCGTTAGTTTAAAAGCCAGCAACTCAAGGCAAGTTGAAGGGGAGACAAGCAAGATCATTTGTGAGTCCCTGGTGGGTGTAATACTGATACTTTACTGTATTATCTGTAGGGAATTTCCCTTTTTGATTTGGTCCCCCGACCTGTGTGCTGCCAATTTTATGATGAAGTATTGATTTGTCCCAGAACATGCTCCGTTTTTAAGATAGTCTACCTTTCTGCTCCTTGGATAGTTGCTCCGCCTGGTCCCAGACCTCGGTGGCGAACAGGAAGTTGGAGGTGACCTGGACGTAGCTGGCAGCCATCTGGTGGATACGCTGAGGTATGGTCACAGACGAGCTGGCGCTGCTGGTGCTGGTGACTGCCGAGTAGCCGCCGCCCGTGCCCGGTGACAGTTTGGGAGACACTGGAGAGGGCATACCCGCCGCCTTGCTGCGTTAGGAAACGGAAACGAGCAGTTATGACAGTGCTGGTACTGTTTTCGAAAGTACCTAGACATCTAAACAAACACCTGTGACCGCATGACAGTTAAATATACTGAACACTAAATACTGAATACAGCCCAGTATGACTCAAACTGTTCTTTACAATAGGATGCAAAACAGGTGAAATTACAGCAATAAGTCAAAGTCTATAACTGTTAGGAAAATGTCAAACTCATTTGCAGTACTTTCTCTCAACATTCAAAACTTGTGCAGGAAACACAGATGTCTCCTTTAAAATGATGTTTAATCTTTAAACAGCAAAGACTTACTTTCCCATTCCAGGAGAGGGAGCCTGGGTGTTACTCAGAGAATTCTGTCAAAGCAAATGAGGAGAAGAACATTATGTACACAGCATGTTACACATTCACAGGGGGAAAAAAACAACCAAACTACATACATGGTATTTATACTGTGCTTCTTTGGTTTTGAAGGTTTGCCAAGCAAAACTTATTTTTAAGTTTGTAGGAAACATGAAGTACCTTCAAGTGTTCGGTGAGTGTTTTGGAGTATTTCAGTGCGCTGTCTTTCCTCAGCTTGAATAACCGCAGGTAGAGGAGAGACTGGCATCGTAGGCTGGAGAGATGTTACAAAACAGATGTTACAAAGTGCTTCACAAGACAATAAAAGCAGATAAATAAAGTAACAAATACACGGTAACTGTTAAAACAGAACATATCAATAATAATAAAGAGGTAAAATGGTAGAATAAGGTGATAAAAACAAATATATATACATAAATGTGTATAAATGTACACATGCATACACAAACAGATGTATACATACATATATATATATATATATATATATATATACCCATACACACATGCTTCACCACACATAAGCACGTAAAAAAACGCATATGCATAAACAGACATATTTTTTTAGTATGGCATTCTTATAAGGTCCCAATGTTATACTGTATGTTTCCAAAAGTTTATACAGAATTAGATGATCGGTTTTATACAGGAAGTGCATGCCAGAGTTCAAATAGGTTCATATTGATCTAAACCTTGACCAGAGATAGGTGGACTGCTTAAATACACAACATAAATAGGTAGGAGTTTGAGGACTTTAAGTTGAAGGTTAAGGACAGGACGACACCTCTTGAACATGAAATCCATCACCGTACCACAGAGCGCGTACTCACCAAAGCACAGCGAGCCTCTTGTCTGCTGAAGTAGCATCTGGGGCCAGGTAGTTTTTTAACTTCATAGTGTATCTGAACGAGCAGACAGAACAAATGTTTAGTTTCTAGGGAGAACCAACTGCTTAAGTCAATATAGAAACAGTTTTTATTTTAGTAAAAGTTACATTTAATACACTGACTCTGTTTAAAAGAGTACTCGGTACACCAGGAGTCTCCAACAAGTACCTCGCGAGCTACCAGTAGATAAACCCAATGCTATAAGGGAACCATAACGTTAATGAGGTTATCACTGTGAGGAGGACGGAGCAGCGAAAGCTGGACTGAAGAGGCCAGACACACAGCCATCCAACGTTAAAGATCAAAGTAAGCGCTCTGCATATACTGACTATTATATTTTCTTGTAAAATGTCCGGTGTAATCGGTAACACCGGTGTTATCACAAGTTTATTAACCGGTGAGGATACGGACGCACGGACAACCCGAAAACATAACCCGGCCACGGCTGCCACTGGTGCAGAGGCATAAAAAATATAAAAACTGATGCAGCAGAATCAGAGATATTGTCTTTTTTATTCCAAACATTCATCTTCCTTGTTCTCTTCCTGGCGCCTACATTACCCACAATGCAACTCAACCACAGGCATTTAATTTGGATATTTGGGCGTAGCCGCTAATGTAGCCTAGAGCCCCAAACGGAGGTGAGGAGCAGGATGCAAAGTTCTGGTTAGCTCACTTCTGTCTAGCTGTATACCTCCAGGTTATTTTCATTTAAAAACGCGTCGTCTTCAGGCCCAACGGTTGCTACCTCATGTAAGATCACTTCAGGCAATTCACATAATGCAGTAGTGTTACCCAAGACCTGTAACCAGACTCTGATGTGTACAAATGGTGCAGTTCCTCCTTTACATTGTGACAATGATAAACGGTGTTCAGTTTGTCCTTACTTGATGAGCTCCACCGTTTCAGCATACATGGGGAAGGGAGACTTTGCCTCCTGGGCGCTCTTCTCCAGAGCATTACCACATTCAATGAAGGACACCACGGCATCCAGGTAGTACACTGCCTTCTCAAAACGGTCCAACTGTAGAAGAGGGAACAGGGACACAACAACAATAAAAATCTCTGTTGGCGGTAGATCCTGAGTTAGTGAGCACGTACCGGTCTGTTACTGCATTTCTTTCTGAAACTGTCACAGCAGTGCGCGACTAAATGCTCTTCACATGAACAAACATTTTGGATCCATCGACTGGATGCCTTTAAGTATCCTGGTCTTAACAAGGATATAGCCTTTAGAGAGCACTAAGAAAGAAAAGGGCTTTGGAAACTTTGTGTCTGAGGTAAATTTCCCAGTTGATACAATAAATAATATACAAATCACATAAATGTCAGCAATAAATGGAAATATGTGTTCCTATATCTGGCATTAATCTCTATGAAAGCCTCAACAGGATGTTGTTAAACAACCTTGCCTCTCACTGCTTTGCATACAGCAACTGACACTGCGACATCACATTATATATGTAAATAAATAGGCATCAGGTTCTTGCTCTTACCAGTGCATCTGCATTGTGTTTAAGTTTCTTGGCCTCTTGTAAGTAGTGATCTGCCGAATGGACCCTGAAACAACATTATTAACAGGTCAAACAAGTTTCAATCTCTGAAATATTAAAAAAAAAAAAGCGTGTGTAATGGCTCAGTGTCTGCATACATTTCCTCTTAGAACAAGACCTGTGGTAGATTGCACCAGCTATTAAAAAAAAATCCATCACTAAGTTTGAAGGTAAAGTCTTTCCTAAGTTCTTGGGAACCGACTACTTAAGAAATGTCTTAGCCAATAAATTATTTAGTAATGTGTAAATTGGTTACTAAGAAGCATCTATACTGTCCAAACAGCAGCAATCAACTTCGTAAACAGGATGTGACACTGCTGTAGCATCACAAGCTAGCATAACTTCCAAAAATAAGCTAACAGATGCTATTTACTCTCATAAATAAGCAAGTAAACAATAAAATATAGTCTGTAAGGTTAACAGTACAAAACAAAATATAAAAAATAGACCATTTATGAATGAGTGTTATCTAAAACTCTTAGCTCACTTAGAAAGCCCTTAAGTTCGAACTAGGCGTTTGAACGTAGAAACAGCTGGTACAACCGGCCCCTGGAAACTATACATAAAAACAACAAGATCCTTATTCTTCTATTAAACCAAACCCCGAAACAGACACAAAAATAAGAGGCACGACTGTTGTTTCTTTACCTCTGCATGAAAAAGGACACAGATTCCCAACAGAGAGCCTTTTAAAATGGAAATTTACGTCATCTCTCCTGCATGCAGCCACATCTATTCATGACCTCCCGAACCTCCTACAGCTTTATGCATCAAAGGCAACCCTAGATCCCCACAGCAGTCCTTTCTGCATACCCTGCTGAGGGGTTATCCACAGTGGAAAGAGCTCCTCTTACCTGTCCTCAAACACCAGCTTGGATCTCTGAGACTTGGAGCCGTCCGTGGAGAGCGGAGGCACAGCCAGCTGGTTATCGCAGCCCTTTGAGGATTTCTCCTGCAGAGACAGCAAGCGAGGGGGAATAAAGTTTCAGGAAAAAAAAAAAAAAGGGGGCCTGGTGTTTGAAGTGGAGGATAAAATGGAGAAAAGGGTGTCTGGAGGTAGAAATGTTTTGCGCTCTATGGATATAGAGATGCCTATATAGAAGCCATGTTCTCGACCAGCGGGTTTATTTAAGTTCCCCGGGGGAAACACTGCACAGTTGGCAAACATGATGAAAGGTTGCACTTGCACTTCCCAGTATCCACAATGCTTGCCAGGTATTCACGCGGGGCAGCAAATGCCCGGCGATAAGGTTACTCACGCTCACCTTGCCATCGCGTGTGCTGCGCCCCTTGTCCTCTCCTTTTCTGTGTTTGGAGGTAGAGTTGCCCTTGGTGCTGTGGCTCCCCTCCTTCCCACTTCCTGTCCCGCTGGACAAAGAGGTAGAGGACTGGCTGACTGTCCTCTTTCGACTCGGATGCTCTGCTTTGGGCGTCCGCTGGAGCCCTGACATGGATGGAGAGGGGACTGGCTCCTCTTTCTTCTCCAAAGACCTCTTAGACCTGACAAAAAAAAAAAACACCAGCTTTGTTGCAGTACTGTCCTCTAGTCTACATCACAAAATATTAACAATCAAAAAGATTAAATATTAACATCCAGATCAACACTGAGATCATACTGGAGATGTCATTATAATAAAAGGTTAACAGGTGCAGCTTAAAGAGCCTTGCAATGCAATAAACAAGCCACGTCACTGAGCCTTTATGCTTTGATTTTATAACGCTATTAGAGTTTATGGGGTTGAATTATAGGAACATAGAAAAAGAAATCTGGCACGCTTCATTTTGCCTGTAAAGAAATTAAATACTACTGTCACACCAAGTGTTCCCGGTGTGCAGAGGGTTTTACTGTGAATGATAATCAGGAGGAATAAGGGAGAATACCCACTCTTTACTGCTGTTTTTATGATGAGATAGAGACTTCTCCTCCAGCTTGCATCGCTTGCTCTCTGGCTTGGTGCCTTCTTCGTCGTTCTGAAAAGAAATTTAAAAAAGGACACATTAAAGGGTTTTATTGGGGTTTGTGTGATTTGAAGTCAAAGAACATAGAGCACAACTTTCTGCCAACACTTAAAGGTTTTCCCACATCATGGTTACACCTTAACATATAACTTAGATTGTTAAGTCTCTTTCTCTGGTAGTTTCACAGCTATGATTTAAAGACAAAAAGCACATCGTGTAATAGCACGGATTCCAGATCTGGATCTCCACCAAAATTGAATCAATTGTTCCTTGGTTTAAAGACATTTTCTTGCTTTAATGGAAATCTGTTTGGAGGTTATTTTAAGAGATACAAAAGAGGTATCCTGTTGGAAGAAAACTAAAATGGAACAATCCTAACTTCCCCGATGAAAGTAATTACAAAAAAAAAAAAGATCCAAATAAATAGTCATTCAGTGCGCATGATCATACTGAAAACATAACCAGGGTCGGAAATTAGCACCAGCCACCAGCCTAATGCTTGTAAAATATGCAAGTGGCTGCTAGATTTGCTTCCCTCACCAGCCAAAAAATAAATGGTAATGTATTGATTGGCTGATAGATTTTGGAGTCCAGCAACAGTGGCAGGTAGACAAAAAAGTTAATTTCCAACACTAAACATAACCCTCTAAAAATCATTGTTGAAGTGAAAGAGAATTCATAAATGTTACTCTTCTTAATGGGAGATACCCAAGGTGAAGTAAACTTAAATTATTAAATAAATAATATACTGTACATCATTAAATTAAAATGTTAACTAATACATATCACAATGAAACTTCCCCAGTTGATTACTTGGATTAAGACAAATATGTTTTTGTATTTCGAGTTGTTCTGAAATTTTATGTTTAAATATGCAAATGAGGCATCATCTTATTAAATATGTGCTAATTTGCATACATTTCCAGAACAGAAATCTGCACATTAGATTAAGCCAGGTTCAAAATTATTGTTTCATTTTGTTGTTATATTAGGGTCAAAGGTTTTAAGAGAGGAAATTTCTCTTTTTTATCACTCCATAAATCAGAAAATACCTTTAACAGCCATAAAAAAAAAAAATTGTGTTGCTATGTTTTTTGGAATAAAATGTTCTATAAATGAGGCTATAAATGATATATGAACAAACTCCTCTGTAAAAACCTCATTTTGAGAAAACAGCCTTTAAAAGATGTGGATTGTAAAATTCCATATATTTTGAAAGACACTATGTAAATAGGGTAGAAAATTCTTAACTAATAGATATCAGCGTGAAACTTCCCCAGTTCATTACTTGAGTTAAGACAATTTATTTTGTATATTTATATTTCAATATACAAATGAGGTATTATCTAATGCTAACTTTTGGGGAATTTAGGAGAAATCTAAAGACGCAAATAGACAAAGTAGTAAAATAAACACCTAAATGTGTGTTTTGGATGTTTTCTTTCCACTAGTCTGAAAGAAAACATGTTATGGAAGCAAAATCTAAAATTGACCAGTGCATGAAAAACAATGCTTTTGCTTTTAGTGTCTCCCCTAAAAGAGAGAAATACATTTTAAGATCAATCAAAACCTGCAGAGAGTACAGAAAGGAATTTGCTCTATCAAGTCTCATACCTTGTGTTTCCTCTTGGCCTTACTCGAGCTCTTCTCAGAGCTCAGTTTGCTGAAGTCTTTGCTGTCCCGGTCTAGAGAGTCGTCTCTCTCCACTTTTATCTCTGCAGGCTCCTTGTAGGGCCGCCCTGGGATCCTAGACAGCAAGCTGAGATCTGTAGGAAATGGGAAGGAAAGGGAAGGGTTTAATTCGATCCAAAGAAAAGAAAAGCTTCAGGAGTGTAAAACAAGTGCACAGAACACAGAGAGCAGCTTCGACTAACCTATCTTCACTAGTAAAACCTGTTGCTGAGGCTGCCTTGCAGGGTAGCGTTCCTCAGGGTCACTGAGTGGAGACAGCAGCTCTTTTTCTTCCATTGGAGAAAACACACACACGGGGGTCCTGATACTCTCCGTGTACTTGGGCGTCTGCGATGAGGACGGGATGCTTTCGTTCCCCTCAGAGTCTGACGACGAAGAGTCCGTATCGACAAACTCCCGAGACTTCTGGGAAGTCTTGGTGGGCGCCTTGGCCTTGCGTTTATCTGCGGTGGTGGTGACGGCGGCCGCGGTGGGCCTCGGAGAGGATTTGGGTTCTTTTTTGATGCTCGGTTTGCGGGAACCCTTAGTAGCAGCTTTGGCTCGATGAGGTGGTATCTCCGGCGCCGGCTCACTCTCCACCCTCAGACCTCCCTTGGGTTCCTCCACCACTGGGGGCTTCTCTGACTTCTTAGGCTGTTTTTTACCCATACTCCTTCGCGGATTTGTGCCGCACTCGCTCTGGGCGGGGGATTTTTGCCGGCCACGGCCACCCTCTGCACCCTTTTGTGCCGCCCGTAGGTCCCTGCTTGGGGTGGGTGCCGTTGAGTCTTTTGAACCCCCCACCTGGCTGCTATAGCCGCGTCCTGAGCCGTTATCTCTGCCATCTTTCTTGCACTTGGTTGGAACATTATTGTCCACTGGAGCCTTCTTGAACCAGTTGTCCAGCTGCCACTTGTTGGCCATCGGTTGTTCAGGCTGAAGGGGAGCAGGAGAACACACAGACGCAAGATTTTGTGTTAGTGAGTGAAAATTGTTTGATGTACGTTGGGGCTGTCAAAGTTAACGCAATATTAACACATTAACGCAAATTTGTTTCAACACCAGTAATTTCATTAACACATTAACGCAACTTGTGAGTTTTAGGTTGTAACTCAGCTTTAAAAGAGTGAAGATACTGACATCATATGAAACTAGAAAACCTCAGGAATCCATTGGTAGCAACCATGTCATACTAGCTTGTTGTTAAGGAGGCTAAATATCGCTTCAAACTTACACTTTGGAGAGGAAAAACTGGCATGGCCATTTTCAAAGGGGTCCCTTGACCTCTGACCTCAAGATATGTGAATGAAAATGGGTTCTATGGGTGCCCACGAGTCTCCCCTTTACAGACATGCCCACTTTATAGCATCACATGCAGTTTGGGGCAAGTCATAGTCAAGTCCTAATGTATGCATGTATGTATGAAACCATAGACAAACATTTTTAAAAAATCTATAAAAGATGGTATTGTGTTCAGAAGAAAGAACAATGAATGCCTTGTAAATATTGAAACCAAAAATAAGTGTGGACAGAGCACGGAACAGTTGAAAATAATGGTTGATTAAGTACCAGATCATCACAAAGTTTCTGGTAAGTCAGTACCTCAGGAGAGGCGGGCCGCGGTTGCTCATTGGCTTCGCTGTCCGTCGTGCTGCTTTCGCTCTCGCTGTCGGAGCCCGAGCTGCTCTCTGAGCCGCTGTGGCTGCTGGAGTCATCCCTCGACTGCTCCGCTCCTTCACTGTTATTGCTGTTGTTACAGGAAAAGTCAAACAGCGAAAAAAGGGTCAAACAGTATTATATTGGGTGCAAAAGGTGTGCAGTACACGTTCAGTCATGTTTACACACTGAAGGATGCATACAAACAACCCCATCATGTTGTGTGTTTTAATTTAAATCCCGTCTACAATTTCAGGGACGCATCTTTGCTTGATGTGAATATTTGAAGTGTTAAATGCGCTGATAATCTCTGGACGGCAACACTTTCATAGCTGAGGATTATTCCTAACCACTACATATAGATAATATTTTTCCAAACAGTTCCATATTTGATTTGAAATTTGCACATTTAGCAGCGGTGTTTTTCCAGAATTGTGTTTTGCCTCACACTGCAGTCCTTGTCACTGCACCCACTGTTGTGCTTTGGGAAAGGTGTGGACGTAATGTGTGCAGAGGTTGATGCTATCCCCTGAGATCACACACCACTCTGCATAGACGCCCTGACCAACAAATAACTGCAGCGACAAGGACCAGAATGAATCGGAAGCTGCACTGCAAGGAACTGAACCACAGTCGATGTCCCAAGAAAATCCTCTATCAATATAATGCAATCCAGTAGTCATGCAAAAATACCATCTGTGCCACTGAGGGGATGACTCAATTTAATATCCGAGAGTGTCGTTTGCGACGCACCATCCATGAGGGAACGCAATACAAAATACAAAATGACAGAAATAACAAGAAGAAAGTTCCCCTAACTTGCGCACCACTTCACTAGGGCTGCACGATTTAGAAAAAAATGTATAATTGCAATTAATTCTGTAGCAATTAAGTCTGTGGAGTATGATGTGTAGGCCAGGACCACAATATTTAATTTAAAATAGTATTTTGACACACATTTCACCTTTAACCTCCTGAGATTTGAAAATTGCAGTAGGCCATATTGCCATTTCGATAAAATTTTGATTATTGTGCAGCCCTGCATCTCACATAATATAACAAACACCTTTGAATATATTGCAAGCCATTACAAAACCACCGTGGCCTCAAAACTTTAGCTGGAGTTAACATCTCCCCGACACAGTCGCAACAAAAACTCAGTATTCAGCTTTCACAAAAGTAAATTTTACTGTGCGTTGTGCTTTACCTTGCTGATGTGTTCCTTGAGGCGTTCTTGGCGGAGTCTTGTTCCACATCGCTGTCCTCACTGCTGCTCAGCTTCAGGTCATCTTCCAGCATACTGAGATACCAGGAAGAAACCAAATTAAATCTTTCTATGTCTACATAATTGACTGATGCCATCGATGGATGTCTGGTTACTGAACGTTTCTTACTTTATCTTAACTGTTTGTTAATAAATATGTTACACGTTGTCTGAATCAATGCTGTGAAAACTACAAACATGGGGGGAGGAAAAGATGAAGCACTTACGTGGGCTGGTCTTCGCAAGCTTTGGACTGGTGGCTGCTGGAGCTCTTGGAAGAGCTGCCTCGCTCTAAAAGACACACAAACAAAACTCATGAGCAAGATGTATATGTAAATAGTATTGTGAAAAATATATACATGCATCATGTTTTTTTGTAAAGATATTGTGTTTGACTCAGAAAGGTGTGTGATACTCACTGTGCCCACTTGGAAAAGGGTGAGAGTCCTGAGGTAAAACAGAAAAAAAGAATTATTTTCATGAACCCATAAAATGTGTCTCTTAAATCCGACAATCAATGAATGCATTTTAAATCATCTTTCCCTCCTTGAATTTGTGGCTGTTTATATTCACATGCAAGCACTTTTCAGTCAGTTTTGGTGTTTATTTCACTTTCAAAAATGAATGTTCTATGCAAGCATGTGTGCATGTCTGTTTGCACCGTATAAAACACATACTAATTTGAATCAAACAGTAATCACAGGGACTGATGCAATGCTGACCTTGGTGGGGAATGGAAACTTGGAGGGCTCTGTTTTGCAGGGGGTGTGGATGGCTGTCAGCGGAGGGGGCCACGACTGAGTCATTTCCTGAAAGAAAGAAAGGGAAAAAGTTGTAAGGTGTGAGTAATGCATAATGCTCTTTCACTGACTGGAGCAAAAAGGCTTTTTCTCTCTGAATACTCATAATAATGAACTGTTCGCCCGATAAAGGGCATTTTTAGCAAAACAAAATTACCTTCAGAATCTCATCGACACAGTTGGCGTCACCGGATCCCTAGAGACGGAAACATCACGTTTAACACCGTGTTCATAAACAACATGATGGTCAGTGTGCAGCAGGTGAGAGGCGGCTTCCATTTAGAGTAGCGTGAGTCATTCTATAGGCATTTTATGAGACCTACGAGTTCAAGCAGACCAAGTGTGACATGCTGCGAGGTACTCTTTGCCAGTTATTACATCATTATGAATACATGCTCAAAACATACACACTGCTCTGCCATGCTAAAGCTGGGAATACACTGGAAGATTTTAGAAATGTTGTTGTGTAATTCCTACTGCTACTGTACGAGTAGATCGTTTGCGATGTAAAGCTAAAGCTCACGATTTATGTGCTCAAGACCTTACCTCTACAGGCTGTGAGGGGATCTTGAGTTTGGAAAGTGAGGCCTTGCTGTTGGACTTCATCTCTCCCATGGTGCTGCTGTGCGACTGTCCGCTGTAGCTTTCTGCTTGTGAGCTCTTGGGTTCTGCCGTTTCCTGGCCGTCCATAGGCCGCACATACGCTGTGGGCTTCTGCAGCATGGAGCCGGGCTTGGACATGAGAGACGGGGGAAAGGCCTGACTCGAGTGCTGTCCAGTGGGGAAGGTGGTGTGAACCCGCGACGGGGAGTCCCAGTTGGCCTCTCGGTCTCGTGGGGACTTGGAGCGGTAGCGCTCCTTGCTGTGATGCTGCTCGGCAGACAAGGAGCTCCGCAAGTGGCTGTTGCTGCTAGAGGAGCTCAAGGAGCCCTTTGCCGGACTCGACGTGTGCGACTTTGAGTGCTCTGACCCTCCGCTGTGTTTACTTGACTTCTTTTCCCGCACCTCCCCTCCGTGTCTTTGGCTACTGCTGCTGCTGCCGCTACTGCCGCTGCCCCTCTGGCTACCGTGCCCGCCCTGGAGTCCTGAGCGTTTCCCGGACTGGGATGAAGATCCACCTGCTGCGGGGCCAACAGGAGTCCACTTGCTGCTCTGGCTGCTGCCACTGCTACCGACGGCGCGCTGGTCCCCGCCGAACAAAGGTGGGCCCGATTTCTCCTCGGAGGAAGACGAGCTGTTAGAAGGTTTACCGCCAAGCTTAGGAAGTGTGTCACCAATCGGCTCTTTCATCTCGTCGTAATTGCCCAGCATGCTCTGAATACGGCTTGACAGTTTATCTTCCTTGCTGGACTGAAGAGAGAAGCAGAGAAAGGGGGAGGGAGAGGTGGGAAAGAGGACAGTATGATGATGAAGAGGAAGAAAAAAAAAACAGACATAGAGATAGAAGAGACAGAAAAAACATTGAGAGGAAAATAAGTGAGAGAAATGAACAGAGGAGAGAAGAGGGGGCAGAGAAAACAGTCATTATGGGCACAAGTTCAACACTTGGGTTAATTGCTTTCCATCAAAAACATTGAAAATGGAGAGAAAATGTATCACTCCAACAAAGAGAAACTTTAAATGTGCAAAAATGAGCATAATTGAAATGCAGATTTACATCCGACAAAAGAAAGAAACCAATTATATGCTAAACCACCAGTTTTACATTTAAAATACTAAACATTTAGAAACTAATCGATTGAACATAGAGATCAGCCAGTTAGCTTGTTCAAACCGGGCCCAGATCAGTCCACACCCATCTGTGAACACAGATAAGAAGTCTACCCATAGTTCCACACAACACGGAGGTTAATCAATCACTCGAGGCCATAGGTTCCAGCCGACCTGCTCGCCACCGGTCCGTGACCGTCTGTGCAGAATATCCAGTTTCACATGAAGCACCAGGACCTCTCTTTTGTTTGACAGATTCACACGGAGAGTGAGGAAACACAAGCCGTTATCTGTAGCAGGAAATGTAACTAGCTTGGTCATAATAACATGTACACCACAACCTCCTGCTAGCACGGCCGAGCTCCCACGTGTGTAGTTGGTGAGGTGAAGGCGTCACGCATTTTTCTTAGTTACAGGGGATTGGTTTCACTTTGTAGTATAAGCATAGATGAAATCCTTTACTGTGATTGTATTAACCCTCCAGTGGAACAGAAACACCCTGTGCTTTTTGTAAATAGCCTACTTAAAAGTACTTAAAGAAGACCTATCATACTTATTTTCAGGTGCATACTTGTATTTTAGGGTTCTACTAGAACATGTTTACATGCTTTAATGTTCAAAAAACACTTTATTTAGTGATTATCAACTTCGCAAAGTGTGTTACTTAGTGACATCACCACGTTACAGAAGAAAAGGTGGGACTTCAGGCAGTTCAGGCGCATTGTTTGTGTGGGGGAGAGTAACTCCCTTTGACCTGGACTTTGGGCTTTGTAACTTTGCAGACCTTTTACATGCACATAAAACTATATAATACACTAAAGGAAAGGGGAAAAGCATAATAGGTCATCTTTAATACAACTACTTCAAAAAGACTGATATTCTGGCTCACACATACTGGCACACATGTTGGCTGGTGATGCTAAAAACAATAAAGTATAAAAAGAAAGTGCTTGAGGTAAAGTAGAAACAGCTGGATCATTACACAGTTTGTTCAACAACACATTGATTGCAACACCGTAGAGTGATGGCAGAAGAAAAACAGCATAGTATTGCAATATTTTGTGTGGTAATATTGTATTGATACATGGACGTCAAGTAAAATAGAAAACCTAAGGAATCGATTGGCGCCAACCATGTCATGTTAGCTTTTCAGGAAGAACACTAAACAATGCTCCAAAGTTACACTAAATTTTGGCAAGAAAAAAGTGGCATGACCATTTTCAAAAGGGGTCCCTTGACCTCTGACCTCAAGATATGTGAATGAAAATCGCAATAAGATTGTATCGTGACTTACATATCGTGATAATATCGTATCGTGGGGCCTCTGGTGATTCCCACCCATAGTATTGACATATTAACACACAGGCCTACATATTGTATTGCATTGTACTGTGTTGTATTGTATAGTACAGCCATTTTTGTCTGCAGAAACTTTCTCAGAAACCTGTTTAGGAACTCAGGAAGTTTACCTCCATGTTGACCAGAGGAAACTTGTTCAAGTTTTGGTTCCTGCCCTGCAAAAAGTCTCCGATCCTGAGGCAGTACTACTTCCCTGCCAACTTTCCTTCCCAGCATCACTTCAAACATCACATTTCCACAATAATAAATTACAAAAGAACAAAACACTGATTGCCATCTCTTCCAAATTTCCTCTGCTGTCTTTTCGCTTGCAAAAATGACAAACTACGGCATCAGTTTTTTTAATCCGTTACCGGTTTAATTTGCCTAATCTTTGTGGTTCTTCGGATGCAGTAAAAAGGCAAACATGAATGCACTTAATGGATGTTTGATTTAGTGAGTTGTGTCCTTTGCATAGTTTCTTAGTTAGGCACAATTAAAAAGGCCTACTTAATAATCAAATGCAATAATCACAATATGCATTTAAATACAGTGTGTATGTAATATCACAGTTTAACTTTCAACGGATCATTTTCTGCTCTTCGTTCTGTGCAGCTGAGTTACAAGTGTGTCTGTGTGTGTATGAACTCGGTACCATAAAAATGTTACAGCTCTGCTGGTCTACATCTGGGAGGCCACAGCCACAGCTGCAGCTGCGTGCACACATGGCCTTTAATGCTGAACACAGTAAACTTCCACTTAGTGGAGCATGACAGAGAGTCGAAATGAAGCTTACATAAGTCTCAGACGAGAGCAGGAGACCAGATCCAAAGTGTAGAAAAGTCTTAAACAGTTGGCTTTTTCCATATTTTTGTGTTTCTGAATACAGAAAAACAAACATGCACAATAACATTATTTGCTGCCGCTGCTTTTTTTCCCCAATGGGTCAAGGACTTTTCCTTCTTTAAAGCCAGCTTCATACCTTTCACTTTGTTGTGGTCCAAAACACACAGTCCCTCACTCATCACTCACCTCTGGTCACGTTTCTATTCCCCAACCTGTCAGGACACATTCCTCTCCGGCTCTTTGATGGCTAACTCTAGCTAAGGAGAGGAGCCACTTACCTCTGCTCAAATCTGGTTAGTGACAAAGATTAGACCAGTTCAGAGAACTCAAATCCTCTTTACAATTATACCGGAGCAGGGAGCTGGCTGGCCTACATCTATGTGTGTCTGTGAGCACAGGAGGAAGAGATGGGAGGAGGCTGGCGCGATCTTATATTTACCTTCTTCAGCTGCACTACAAAAGCAGCTAACCAAAGACAGGTGTTGTCAATTCAACCGACTCTTTTGTATCATGTGCACAGTTAGGCGATGGCTGACTATCTGACAGCAAACCATTATTTAATCTAAGCCAACAAATGTTTGAAAAAACTATGATTAACGTAACCACAGCATGTGTAGCTTGAAATTTGTGCGAGATCATTTTTTGACTATAAAAGAATTGTCAGTAGAGCTTGTTCAGACATGTTGTGCATGGGTATTAAAGCATTTCTTGAGTTCGACCTATTTATCTTTCATCATACAAACTGTAAACAAAACCTGCAGGATCCTGAAGGTCATTGTGAAAAAGAAACAAAAGCAAAACAAAACCTTCCTTCAGAAAAACTAACCAACTAACAACTGAATTTTTTTTCTCCAGACAGAAGCAGTGTAAGACTGAAGTCAAATAAATATTACATAAAGCGTGCACACACACACACACACGCGTGTGTACAAAGACACAAAAAGAAAGAGTTTCCACCTTTGACAAAGAAGCCTGAAGCTAAACATTCCTCTTAGCAGTTTTGCACGACGGTCAAAAATAACAAACGTGTAGGTATGGTGGTTCAAAAAACACGTGACAAAACTTTATTGTTTGCATGATCCTGTTTAAAAACGATCTAAAATAAAAACCATAGTAGCTAAAACATTCATTCTTTTTGCAGCGGGAAGCTGATGCTTCTGTCTTTTCGCGTCATCATCTTGACTCAAATACCTGGATCGGGTATTAGTGACAATGGGGCAATTCAGTTCTATGTTTGTATATTATATACTGGAATTTTAATTCTAAATAAGTTTTGACCAATTTGCTGTTGCGTTAAAAAGGTTTACACTTTAATTGTAATTCCTTCTAATTTTGAAGATTTTTTACAGAGTTGCGTGAAGTTTATTATCTTAATGATAAATAACAAGTCAGTAAATTTATATCTATGTATTTATTTGTTACATTTTGTTTCACAAAGTTAAGAAAGCAATGTTTAAGTCAAGCCTGATGTTGTTGTTACACATAAAAGAATGATCCCAGTCACTTCCCCACAGTGAGGCATACAGCTTATTAATTAAACACTGGTATCGGATCAGTACTCGGTATCAGCTGATACCTAAAGCCCAGGTATCTGTATCGGGACTAAAAAAGTTGGATCGGTGCATCTCTATTTGCGTTACTTGCGGAACATAACACAACTATCAAAATGCCTTTGCACTTGTTCTGCGCATAAAAATGAGCATATCTCAAAAACTAAAAAATGTGCATAGTTATAATAACTTAGGGAGTTAGGGATTTTGAAATATTTTGTTCAAGTTTCTACATTTAGAAACTTTTGGATTAATATGTTTTTTTTGTTTGTATTTAGAAACATTTTATAAAAAAAAAAACAAAACAAAAAAAACAACGTGCGATCTTCGTATTTTTTTAGGTTGTCCAGATTTTAGGGAGAATTTGATGATCCTCACAGAAATTACATCACAATAAGCAAAAATACCAATTCAGGCACTGGCAGACCATTTCTATTGCAGAGTTCAAAGGGTTAAAAGGAGGATCTTCCTTCCTGTCACTGTAACAAAACTCCTCTAAAGTGACTAATCGATTGCATGTCCAAACTGAATGAGAGGTAAACGAAACTTACCACTTTGTAGGGTTCAGGGAAGAGAGGTGAATTTGCTGGAAAGGCCTCTCCTCCTCCGCCCTGCTGGATTTCTTGATTTCTCCTTTCTCTTTCTTTCATTCGGAGCACATTCCGGTCCTCACGGTTCATGTTGCTGATAACACAAACAGAACGACCACCAGTCAACACAAAAACTCACTCCTTATGTCGTGGCTTTACAGTGGTGGCTATAAAAGACGCAGCGACATTGAAGTGAGACGTTCGTGGCGTTACTCCTCATCAGTGAAGTAAAACATAACTAAACAACATCAACCCTTCAGTTTTCTTCCTGCTATTACTTCTTGGTTTGAATACCAACTACTTCAAGTTTCCAACTGTTCACCACAAAACATACAGTCAGCCATCATCTACCCTCTACTATGAGTCAGTTTTTTGGCAAACCACAGATCGGGCCCATCATTAGTAAAACCCCACATGAACAGAGGGGAGCACACAGAGAGATGACCTGTGGAGAAAGTAGTCTCTTCTAATAGGCTTAGACTGGTCTAGACAATGCGCAGTAGTCTACTTCTACTGCAAATAATCTGCTTGTACAGATGGTCAATGTCAATTTGTACCCCAGCTGAAACCACTAATGGCTATTTTCAACGTTGTCATACATCAAGAAGTTTGTTAACTACAATTATTACACGGTTTTGTTGAATACTCGATTCTGATTTGTCAATCACGGCGTTCTACGGTCTGTTATTTCTTTATAACAGACCGTTGCTATGTATAACAGACCGCTGCCATGGGTGCAGCTCTGATGTCTGACTCTGGAGAACCATTTTTGTGTCAGATTATTGATTTCTTAAGTAAGTAGCTGTGTAATAAGCAGGATAATGCACAGTTAGCGGGTCATTGTTGTGAAATATGGGTTTATTTCACAACAATGGACGGCTCATTGTACTTTATCCCTTACTTGGTATGGTTGTTCGCTCACTAAATACACAATTCAAATTAGGGTTGGGCAATATGGCTTATAAATAATATGTCAATATTTTTAGGCTGTATCGCGATACCATATATATATATCTCGATATTTTCATATTTTTCATAACTGCTTGATTTAACCCATTGATGCGTATGATCATACCAGCGTGATCATTCTTGCAAACTAATCTGAACACTATGAGGTGATGTACTGTCATATTAGTCTTTGGAAATGTATTCTTATTAAGTTTGACTTAATATTCACACAAATTCAATTGATTGACTTATTGAATTTATGTGAAATTGCCTACCACATTCAACAGAAGATCACTTTTATTTTGAAGTCAGGTCGCTTACACGCTCTTACATACACGTACCGCAAAACAACGTGGCGGTTAGTTTGACCATCTTTCTCGAAGTGGAGGCTGGCATCTTACATCACCTTTTCCGACCTCAACACGTATAAAAAGGAAAAGGAAAAGTTAACAGTGTTTGGTTTGTCCGTTCTGGGCTACTGTAGAAACATGGAGGTGCAACATGGCAGACTCCATGAAGAGGACCCGCTCCCTATTAGATATAAACAGCTCATTCTAAGTTAACAAAAACACAATGATTCTTAGTTTCAGGTGATTATACACTAAAGAAAACATATATTCGATATATCGCCTACCACTAATTCAAATAGAAAAGTTAATGTTTTTTGAAATAGACCGTGAAAGCATCACTCACATGACATGAAAAGAATACGAAAGTCTTCTCAGGATTAGCATAAAGGTAGTTCAGCCTGTAATTCGGATTAAATAATAACTTGCTGCTATTTAACTGTAGCTTAAAGCAACCGACTCCATAACTGTTAGCTAAACACACGTCTCTGCCCTTACTGTCCTTCTGAGCATAATGTGTGTAGTGCAAACATAAAAGCAAAGAGCCATTTGAGGACAGAGACCTTGTAAGTGAATGCATGGATTCACACCAGAGAGAAAAACAACACCAAATGCATGAACATGAAATAAAACTGTGTACACTACCAGAGTATAAAACACAACAAGGCTGTTAATGTCTTGTTAACAAATGGTAAAACCTCACACAAAATGTTCTGCTGGATGCCACTTGGGAGTATTAAAATATTTGGACAGAACAAGTGTTTTTTAAAAGGAGAAATTAGCCTGAAAAAGAACAATTAACACTTATGTTTGTAACAGAAAGCTGCTACGGAGCTTTTAAAACCAGAAACAAGCAAATTATCAGCCAGGCGTGGTGCCGCCTCGCCGGTTTAAGTCGACAGCTTCAGGCTCTTCCAATGACAACAGCGATTTTAAAGGCTGTTGTTGACAGAGTGCGATTATACAGCAACCACTCGGCCTCCTCCTAGATTATAAACCCAACACACAGTTTTCAATCTTTACTAAGTATGAATGAAAAGAAGCAGATAGGAAACTGATTTAAGAACAGGAAAAAAAACACAACGAAATGAAATGAGACGTGAAAAAGTCGACAAACTGGACTACATATTTAGACTTTGAGCGCTTCCTGGAAGAGTTCACACATGAATACTGATCAAGACTATCAATCACAGACTATAAGTCTCTTCCACGTTTTTTTTTTTTTTTACAACTTCTGACGACTGGTTATCTGTAAGCTCATCAGTAAGTCTACATAGTAATTTCCCAACCAACGTCTTTACAAAACCTCTGCCTGTTTTACATCATCAACAACACCCAACTATGAGTCATCGCTCGTCACAGGCAACGTGATTTATACACCACTATACTAGGCTACATTAAACCAAAGCTCGGGAGGCTGAACAAGGCCGCTGTGACCTGTTTGAGACACACACGTTAACACCAGTTTTATCTGCAGTGGTGTAAAAAGAAGAAGAAAAGAAGAAGAAAACATTGTTTAGGCTATCCATCATCCAAACATCCACCAACACCCCACTGTTATCATCTCTTGAACCGAGTTTAGACTACACATTGTCTAAAACTAAACAGACAATGTTAAAGTAAAATTGCACAATAAACTTGCTACAACTGAACGGACAACTGATCTCCTCACACAAACAACAAGAGTCTACAACAGCTAACAGAGCGGAAGATTTAGGCTACAGTCACACTAATGTGTTTTTGTTTTAAAACAGCTAACTTGCTACATTTATGTCTAACGCCCACACTACTCCGGTGTTTTAGAACCCCTGAAACGGAGACGTTTGAAAACACTGCTGACGCCATTTTAGTTTGAAAACTCCGGGGTTGCATTTTAAGTCTGGACGGACAGAAACGGAGAACTTTGAAAACAATGACTTCGCTTCTTGATTGGGTCTCATCAGGCTCTGTCTACATGCATACAGATATTTTCAAAAATGGATATTTACCCCTCAGTTTAAAAAAAAAAAATCTGTACACACGAAATAACCCACGCAAAAATGACTCAAAAAGCTCGGCGTAATATTTACATTTCACCACAAGTGAGATCACAAGTTAAGGGTCAATGAATTTTGTTCCCACCCTTCTCACTCCCTTTCCTTCGGCTTCATTACAGTCAGTTCGATAACAGTTATTGTTGGTGGGGGGGGGGAATCCTGGTCGAACCGCATGACTCTTGTCATCACTCAGCTGTCATCAACTGTCTCTTTACATGCATAAATGATTCAGATTTATGTCCATAGCCCTTCTGAGTGCTCCAAACCTCACCTTCAATCGGCCAAAAGCACATTCAATCACCATTCGGCCTCACCATGTTTAATGTGTTCACCGCTTTGGCCTCTTGTGACTGGAACATCGGACTGGAGCAGCTTTAACAAAACGTAAGAAAGCCGGTAGTTCGTCATCTTTGTTATTGTGTCTGGCGCATGCTCATTACACAAAACAACAATGGGCATGCACGAAATGAGGGGAGGATGTTATCGTTTCCCAAACGCTCCGTTTTACACGTCCACACAGATACAATAAAACTGCCGTTTTTAAAAAATCGGCACCTTAGAAGGCGTTTTTTTGTGACCCAAAACTCTTGTGTGGATGAGAGGCCAAAACGTAGAGGAAAATATCCCTTTTTAAAAGATATCTGTTTATGTTTAGACAGGGCGTCAGTCACAATGTGTCCTTCCCTGATTGGTCACGGCCATATCATGTGACACTTCTCCGGAAGAAAACAAGCGACATCAGCCGTGATAACATGCGACTACCAGTGGTTAATTCAACGTGGATAACAAGTTATAGACGTTGCTGACCTTGTCGACTCTGCTGGCAGCTGTTGTGCAGTTCAGTTCTGCATTTTATAATGCTACTACTGCCGCAATACTCCTGCACAAGCAGAGCGATTTGTGATCGCAAAAGGATTTGCGAGCTGCGTGTCCAGCAGCGTTATCAGCCCTACAGAGCAGGCGGTTGAAAGCACAGTTTGTGGCTTTGAGGAGGGCAATGGACATAAAATGGAGTACTTTCCTTTTGTTACCTATGCTTATTTTGTTCTGCACAACTATCGTGAAGTTCACAAAGAAACTGTAAACAAAGCATAAATGCTGCTCTCCAGTATGACAGGGACTTCCAGCTACGAGTGTGAGCCCCATCCTAGTAAATTCTGCTTGATGTTAGTTATTTTGCCTCCTACCAGGCAGCTGACAAGTACCATTTGAAGGTCTTTCATGCTATAAATGTCATCTGCGGTTTAAGAAAAAGCAAGTTTCATGCCCTGGATATGCTCTCGCTCATGCTCTCTACATCTCCATTGGTTAGACAAATAATCAAACTAAATGGTTATGTGCCAAGAGTGCATTTACTATGCTGGTACTACATGTAAATGAGCCTGTCAATGTCAGTTTTGGAGAGGGGCTGAATGTGTGAATGGGCCACTGTTAGCAAAGCGTTAAATAGTCAAATGCCTCCCAGGCACTGAATCCTTTGTAAACACTGCTCATGTTCATTCTGCCCAACTAATTGACCCAATCTGTTGGTTTTTATTAGTTGAACAGGGGGTTACACCCTGTCATACTGTAGCACAGCACTTAGGAAAACCAACAGACAGGAGGCTCAACTGTCTGCCACTGGTTTTAACAATATTGGAGCAGAAATGTTCGTATATAGGCCCATACCCGCCTTTGTAACATCACAGTAACTTAATTGACAAGTTTTTTCAAGGAATCTATCTTGTAGAGCTGCAACTAACAATTATTTTCATGGTCGATTCTTTTCTCGATTAATCCATTAGTTGTTTGGTCTATAAAATGTCAGAAAATTATAAAAACAAATATCGATCAGTGTTTACAAAAAAACAAGATGACGTCCTCAAATGTCTTGTTTTGTCCACAATTTAAAGATATTCAGTTTACTGTCATAGAGGAGTAAAGAAACCAGAAATATTCACATTTAAGGAGCTGGAATCAGAGAATTTTTTATTTTTTTCTCTTAAAAATGAGTCATACCAATTCATCGATTATCAAAATAGTTGGCGATTAATTTAGTAGTTGACAACTAATCGATTAATCGTTGCAGCTCCACTATCTTGGTTAAAATGAAAGGCTCAAAAGTTATGAATAAATAATGAAGTACACCAAGTACCCGAATGGAAATAAGAATGGGAAAGATTTGGCGACATGATGTGACTGTGTGAATATGGATTAAGCATCAGAGCACAACCTGTTTTTCAGTTGGTCGTAGACCAGCCAAAACTCGAGAAGCAAACCAAAACCAAGTTCAACAATGCAACGCCTTTATATGAATGATAAAAAGGACCTTAAGCCTTTCTGTAAATATGTGTTAAGAACATTTTTAAATTATTTGGGAGTAAAGCCACAAAGTAGAGTTCTTGTTTTGAAGAAATCATATGACTTTGAGGATAAGTGAATAGTCCTATAGAAAGCAAATTTTGTGTGGATGATATAAGAATCAAGAACTTGTGAAGAAACATGTTTTCCACTTCAACTTACTGATTCCTGAAAAACTGTGAACCGACTGCACTTCTGTCTGCATTGCAGTTTTCCCTCGTGTCAACACACATGTGTACTGTTTACAATACAGTGGACGGAAGCTAACTGTGTGCCAAGTGTGGTTTAGCATCACAGAAGACAGCAGGGATAGAGAAAAATAATCATATGTCTAACATGACAGAGCAACTACTACAGCATGGTGGAGAGGACATCCCCACTCATAGTCACAATGACCCAGAATCAGTTAATACTAGATGCAACACAGAATCTCCAACTTACTTTCAAATCTAATATCTACTCTTTCAAGCCTAGTATTGGGGGATTTCCTTTCCCCGTTAAAGGGGGCCCCATCGCGCATATTGCTCATTTCTGACTCAATAACCAAAAATTCAACTGCCATTTAACCTGTGGCTTTGAGGGAAATCATGCACTAGTACCTTATCCTAATATCAGCCCAGTTTGGGAAACACCCAGAACAAGCAATTTAATTCATGTTTTACTCGTTTCAAGAGCAAACAGTTCATAAATGAGCCTTGGTTTGAATTTTTGGACGCATCCAAAGCCCAGGCCCTATGGAGCTGATCAGTTGCCAACATACTAGGGTAAAACAAGAGGAAAGATTATGTCTAATGCTGGGTACACACTACATGAGAATCAAGCCGATTTTGGGCCCATTTTTTTGATGGTTCTAAAGATTATCTTTCCAGATATTCTTGAGGTGTGAGGTATGTTAAGAGTGTTTCTTTTTACATCCCCGATCGTCTCAGAAGTCCATCCTGGCCATAACGATTTCAAATGGTAAATATTAAACATGACTTTATTACATTATTTACGATTGGATCTCCTGTTGTGTGTGGGGAACCCCGAGGGCAACCGATAACGCAGAAGGAAAGACAACCACCGGCTTCATGGCGGCCGCGGCTAATGATTGAGCTAATGCAAAACGCGAAGCATAAAGTAGTAGTAGCTCAGATATGGAGGACCAACTTGTTGATTTGTGGTAACAACACAAGTGTTTATTTAACAAGTCTCCATCCATTATTTTTCTTTTTCTTCGTGAACATCATTAATTCTTCCTGCCCGTTGTCCACCATGTTTGTTTACACTAAAATCACGTTTAATCGCAAGAGATTTTTTCGAGATTTACGTTTTTTTGAGTCGGGATTCTTGTTGTTCATGAATGTAATCCGTTAGTGTGTTGTTGCTGTTTTGACCAAATTGTTGCTCACCACACACACTATAGGAACGAAACTGTTAAATTTAACATAACGTGTGTGGGGTTTCTCTCACATTTTCAATATGGAAAATCTTTTACTGTCGGCCAGCCTTTAGCAAATCACTTCTTACACAAGACATGAGTTTAAATGCCCTTTATAATTTATTATCAAAGTGTGGTGGCCATGCGGTTATTGTAATCATTCAACAGTGTGCCAGACTGAAAAGGTCAAAGTCTGCAAGAGTTGAGAAGGCAGTTCACTCTGTACCTAAATTAATCAGCTCATCTGTCTCTTTTTAACTCACAACATAACAGCCAGGCCACGTCTTCAACACAATCAAATAAAAAAAGAAAGGAAGAACTGATGGTCATCTGAGCACTATGAGTACAGGACAGGGATTCTGTGAGACAGCCATTATACTCGTAAGATCATCCAAAGACATTTTACTATGACTATGAAGATAAAGTAAAGTCTTTTATTCTTTCCAGACACCAAGAGAAATAAGTAAAGCAGCCAACTAGCCGTGCATTTCTTACCCTGACTGAGAGGCCATGGCCCCAACCACTGAAACATTGGAAGGAGGAGGGAGGAGGATTCAAAGGATCTCCCAGGGATTCAGAAGTATTCTCGTTATGACTTGTCAGCCTAAATTTCTACGCCAACCTCCTCCAGTGAAGACAACCTGGCCCCCTTTTTATTTCTAAATGTATCTGTGGGCGTCCAGCTAGAAGAGTGTAACTACAGTTTCTTTACTCGACTCGAAGGTACAGTGTATTTCCTTGGAGTGGTGACAAATCTGACTTAGGGAGGGGAGGTGACTGCTCGCACTCGGTAGATACCACGTCGGCAAACAGCGGGGGTAGTCACACGCTAGGAAACGTCAAAGCTTTTCTTTCTGTTTGTGTAGTGTTTTGAGGTTAAAGCATGTGTGGAGAACAAGAGGCTGTGGGTGGGTAAGTGTGTAAATGTTAAGAGTGAATGCGAGACAGAAAGACGGGATAAAAAAAGAGTTTTGGCATGAGTGTGAGACAGTCCTGGTGGTGCCTCTTGTCTTAAATGCTAACAGCGCTGTGGGCCAATTTTAATCTTTAGCTATGAGGATAAACAGCCCAGCAAGGAGTCTTTTAATTGCAGTAAATTAAACATATGAATTATCTAAAGGAGGCACTTGTGCATGGAGGATAGAACCTGCCAAAAATAAATGAATAAATAAATGACTTGATAAATAAATAAACATGGTATTTCTAAATGTATGTATTTGTTTATGCATTTGATCAATTAATTAATGGCTGCATTTATTTTTAATATTATTTTTGCTACATTTTTTAGTTATCTATTTATCAAGTAATTTATTTTGGCAGGTTCCGTCCTCCATTCTTATGGGGGCTCAACACGACAACAAAGCATAGTGATGATGAGACATTTATAAAGACTGCCAGAACATTGCAATACATCAATGTCTAAAACAATTAATCTTACTAATTACACCTTTAAAGAAGCGAGAGAGTGAGAAAAGAGAGAGGAAAGAAGTAATACTACAGTTTAATACACCTTCAAACTCAAAATTAAAACAGTAAAACAAAAGCTGATAAAACAAGAGGTGGTTTAAGAAGAGAGGATTAACGCTAAAGAAATAAATGAGCTTGTCTAAGAGCCTTACAGCTATATTAATTTACAAAACCGCTTCACAGGCCAATTAAGGGGAAAATCTACCGGGAGGAAGACTGCCTTGGGAGAGCAGCGAGAGGGGAATAAAATCTCACCTCTCCCCGAGAATGGTATGATCCACCTCGTCCCATAAAAGGAGATGTTATTTTACACCACAGGGCCTCTCCTCCGTGTGATGTCACTGCCCTCAGTAAGACCCAGCCAATCGGGGCCCATCTTTCCGTCAACAACCTCCCTCCCTCCCCCACTATGCCCAGAGCACAGGGCAAAGCACCGTGCAGCCTGTTAAAGAGACAGCGCGCTGTTTCCGGCGAGCAGGTTGTAACAAACGGGAGATGTTTTCATCATCTATACATGATGATGACATGCTGACAAATGTGTTATCATCACACGGCGCAAAGATTTTTTTTTATCTAGTAAAAAAAAAAAAAACTGGCAGCAACCTGCCATTTCACTTCTTCCTGGTGATGTTAAGATTTGATCACTTCTAAAGCACACTGTAGAGGTCTGGCTCCTTGATGTATTATAGATAACCACCAAAGAGTTGGTACACACGGACCAAGATCCTTTGGGAGGGGCTTTTCAGCTCTTTCCAAAGTTCAGATGTATAGCTAAACATCTTTTACACTTAGCCTGAAACTCTTTAAAGGAGCAGCATGTAACATTTTGGGGAATCTATTAACAGAAGTGGAATATAATATTCATAACTTTTCATTAGTGTATAATCAGCTGAGACTGAATGAGCCCTTCATATCTACACAGGGAGCGGGTCCTCTCCACGGAGTCCGCCATGTTTCTACAGTGACACCAAACAGTATAGAAGCAAAGAGACGAAACTCCGGTGTTTTTTGACAACATCTGCTACCGCCATTTTGGACTGAAAACGCTTATTATTTTTATAATATTTTATTGTTCAACACAGGCCATTTTGGTAGAATGTGACAATAGAATAGAAATACATTTGTTTTAATTTTGTGCAGCACTTTTTAGGCTGATGTTTTACTGGCTTCCGGAAGTCACTTTCAGTCCAAAATGGCGTACGCGTAGCTATGCTACTTGGCGCTGACATTGCAATAAAGTGACTTCAGTTGACTTCCACTTCTTGGCAATATCCGTTCTTTAGTAGCACAGCCAGACACTGGCTCTTGCGAGAGCCTTTAGTGTTTTTACGTTACTTGAAGCACACAGTAGTTCTTTTTATAGTTATATGTTACTTTGGGGAACATGCTTAATGATTTTGTCAGATCATTTTATAATCTTTATGATTGATGTGCTGTTTAAATTATGGTGTCACTTAAGGGATAAGGAAAAGTAAGCAAGAGAAAAAGTTCTGACATAAAATGATGAAATCCAGATTTGGGGAAACACCCTTTGACTCAGTTTACAATCACTTTATTGTGACATTTTGAAATGCGTAGCTCAACTGGTCATCAATGGAAACTTTACGATTGCACAGAACTGAGACGGGCGCCATGTATTTATGATCAGGGCGCACGTTTTTTTTTGGAAATACAGAACTGTACTGAATAATTTCAATTTAATACCATCTAATGTAAAACACTTTTTTCCTGATCTCTCTCTCTCTCTCTCTGTCTTAAGTTCATACTTGCATGTAGTAGTCAGTTATTATCAGCACATCAATTATATATAAATATATGCCATTAATTTTTATAAATAGAAACAGGCTACTACCCTTGGTTTTTTAATCAATAACAATCTCATTACGTATAAAATGCAACTGAGCAGCTACAAAGCCATGTGATACCATTAAATTAGTATTGAGTCTAAAAATCCTGACACTATGATGATCACAAATGGGCCCAATTTTTACTTCCCCTGTTAGATTACTTACATTGAAGTTTTCTGAAATTGTATCTTGAAATATACAAATGAGCAATTATCTAATGCTTTTGCTGAATTTAGGAGAAATCTATAGACGTAAATAGTAAATAATATAGTCAAACATACACCTAAATGTGTATTTTGGATGTTTTCTTTCCACTATTCTGAAATAAGACATGTTATGGAAGCAAAATAGCCCAAAATCGCAAAATTGACCAGTGCATGAAAAAAAACAATGTTTTTGCCTGGGGTGTTTTCCCTTAATAAGTAGAGAAAAACACAAACTGTTTTCTGCATTCATACAAATGCTGTTAACAGAGAGTATTTTATAATGCATCTGAACAACACGTTGTCAGTAATGGGTACAGATGGGCGGTCAGTGCCACCTCCCCTGGTGCTTTTGCAGCAAACCTGCTGACGGCAGGCATTCCAGAGGGAGGGCCCATTCAAATGCTGCAAACCTGCCTCATATAAGCAGCTGTTTGGGGACAAGCGCGTCAGGACTGCACCGCTAGGACAAGGTCTCTATCAGGAATGGCAAAAAAAAAATAATGATTTTTGACTTTAAATCAACACTCTCTTACGAAAGCATTACTTTCCTTAGGAAACACAAATGGTAATAGTGCAAAGACATATTCATACAACAATAGCAGTAATGAATACACCTAATTTTTTGTCTTCCTTTTATGTCAAAGTATTTAACTGTTGATGTTTGAGGAAGACGGTGTCAAAATTAGGATTAAGTCTGAGTATTCAGAATTCTTTAGTTCCTGCTTCCTCAATATTTCTTTGAAGCTCCAGATTAGCTTTAATTAACATATCAAAACAAGGCTCCAAGCCTTGATTGGCATGTTCTCTAAACAACTGCTTATATCCTTTCATTCAGGCAGGTTTGAAGTATTTGAACTGACTCACAGCCTGGAATGCCTCCACTCAGCAGGCGTGCATTATCTGAATCACAGGGAGCTGTTAGCGTTTACCAATAGGAACCCAGTGCTGTGACCAGTGTTCTGCATTTCAAAACTAATTAATAATAGATTCATTAAGGAGCGTTTTTATAGTTGACATCCAGCAAACAGGTTTAGCAAGAAGTGGAGTGTTATTTACAATGAACACAACACACTCTGTGTTTGAAAAAGGCACAAAATGCCTCTAGGACAGGGACATCTTAATGCCGAGATCATAAAATCAAACTAAAAAAAAAAACTTTCACAAGCAACTTGCTTTTAGGATGACGCTATTTAGGGTGAAGTGCAATGGGATGTTACACTGGGTTTTGCATTTGGATTCATTTATTTTCCATCGCTAAACTGTACTTGTTTTGTATCATGACTAGGGGTGTCAATCGATTCAAATATTTAATCGCGATTAATCAACCATTTTTTATCTGTTCAAAATGTACCTTACAGGGAGATTTGTAAAGTATTTAATACTCTTATCAACATGGGATCGGGCAAATACTTGCTTTATGCAAATGTATGTATATATTTATTATTAGAAATCAATTAACAACACAAAACAATGAAAAATATTGTCCAGAAACCCTCACAGGTACTGCATTTAACACAAAACAATATGCTCAAATCATAACATGGCAAACTGCAGCCCAACCGGCAACAACAGCTGTCAGTGTATCAGTGAGCTGACTTGACTATGACTTGACCAAAACAGCATGTGATTATCATAAAGTGACTCATGGATACCCATAGAACCCATTTTCATTCACATATCTTGAGGTTTGAAAATGGCCATGTCAGTTTTTCTTGCCAAAATGTGTTTTAAGTTTGGAGTGTTATTAAGCCTCCTTCGCGACAAGCTAGTATGGCATGGTTGGGACCAATGGATTCCTTAGGTTTTCTAGTTTCAGATGATGCCAGTGTCTTCACTCTAGCTTTAAAACTGAGCCCGTTACAACCTAAAAATCGCAAGTTGCGTTAATGCGTTGAAGAAATTAGTGGCATTAAAACTAATTCAACCCGTTAACTTTGACAGCCATTTCATGACCCCTCAAGAGAGCGTAATAATCTGTGATAAAGTAAATAGCACACATAGCCAAACGATAGAAAGTTCATGTGGATTTTGACTTAAAAATAAAGTCAGACGAGCTCAGAAACAAAATGCTGCCACTCACAGCTTTGACACAAATAGCACAATGCTCAGGGTACTTTTTTCTGCCACATTGTTAATGGAACATGACACACAATCCTCCATTATCTTGGCAACATTTCCAAAGAACCTGCGTCATTCAAGCTCTTCAATATGCACACTAAGCTTACTAATTTCATGACCCTTTTCACCTGTATCTGAACTATGGTTCAGATACAGGTGACAATTTACAAATCACTCCCTGGGCTTTGAGTCAATATTGATTGAACAGTTTATGATGCAACTACAGTTTAAACTTAGTGTGGTCAGTACACTTAGATTAAGTGTGGCTTTATAATCTTGGATAGCTCCGTTATTCTAAAATTGTGAAAAGTGGTTACCAATGTCCCGTTAAAATTCTTAGGGTTAACCGCGAAATCATCAAGACTTGATGAGTAAAAGTAGCCTTTCAAGCAGATATACAAAAGGTGCTGAATTATTAATAAACAGTGACTAGGGATGTCAGCGTTAATTAAATGAGAATATATCCACTGGTTTTTCACAAAACTGTCACTTAAGTATTTGTGTAATCTAAGATAGCTCCTCTAATAAAGTCTTTAGGCACAACATCATTATTACGTTTAAAATTTGTTTGGCAATTTCTTAAAAACAACAGTAGTAGTGGGAGCAGAGGAGCAATTTTGTGAATGTCTAATTAATTTGAATTATTCTGCAAAAATGGCCCATGTCAATCGTTTAAATAAAGCTTTTTGTATGTATGCATTTCATAAGCTTTTAATAATTCACAGATTATTGCTCATTACTGTAATGTAATGCCAAGAAACACTTAAAACCTATATTGGCTTGGTCAAACAGATCAACCTCAACTGTTTATATCAGGTCCTCTTTTGGCCTGAGCCATTAATGCTTACATACATGAAACACTCCACCTAATGGTCTATTACTCTAACCTTGCACGCCGACTGTATTGTTGCGATGTCACGAGATCACGCGAGAATTTCTGGACCACATATCACAGGAAAATTCATGGTTTTAAGTAGTGCATCAAGAGAAGCAACTGTTCGCTCTAAAAAAAACATTGAAAGAAGAGCAAAGAACGTCACTGAAGGATTTTCACGATGGAAAAGATGTTTTTGGTCTTCTCCCGAGTCCGACTGGCCGAGTTTGATTGACAGATGGTTCATCCAATCACCTGCCAAGTATTTTTTTGAAAGTACCTGCCCTTTTCAAAAGAGTTTCCAGTCACTGCTTCTCAGATGATTATGTGTAACAAACTACAATTACTGCAGCGGAAACATGACTATTTAAAACTGAAGGTATCATGCAACTTGGACAGCACCAACATGCAGTCATTCCTATTTATCACACATGATAACAAGAGTAGTCCAAAATCACCCCCAACCCCACTGAGGAGTCATAGGGATTTCTGTGCCGTGTGATAGTTTTCCATATATCAGTCACAATCTTATTCCTCAGAGAGCAGTCTGGGCTAAATTTGACTCCGGAATATCTGCCTGCCTACAAATAGAAACATGCTAAGCTATAGCTTACTACTCTGAACCTCTAAATAAACCTTCACACTCACCAGAGCATGCGTTTTAATACATGCTGTTGTCAAATGTGAATGTGAATGAAGAGCCCAGTTGATGAAAAATTACATTGTAGGATTCATAAATATTAGGGTCTTTGCCATGAAGAGTTCCTGTGCAGAAACTTAGCAATATTAGTTTCTGTTGAATCCATACACTGTATATAAGAAGTGGACGTCACCGTGACGTCATCCATTGGTTTGTGGACTGCAGTTTTGTATCCTCGAGTTTGGCATTTGCAACCAGAACTGACACGAGAGGGTGGAGCTTTTTAGGCGACCTAAATGTTACAATTAACTTTCACGAACTGAAACTGACTTTTTTTTTGCAGCCAGAGGATTCGCTATTAGAAAGAATGCAATAGAGTCGCTATTAGAAAGAATACAAGTTTAAGGCACTTCCACTTTTCAGACCGGAGGTTGCCCATTGGTTGATTCACTTATTACAAAATCTATGTATTTCATAAATCAATACTTGCTGTACTTGCTCATTTTACTCTTCTGGATCCATCTCACTAACTGGGATTTTTACTGTTTATGTTACTGATCCATTTGTTATTGCCTGCAAAGCACTTACCCTGCTGTGAAAAATGCTATGCCAGTGATTTGTATTGCCCTTTATCAGAAGCATTACTGTTACACTAGTCCAAGAGTGAGTGTTATAATGTGCAGTATCTCACAGCACGGATGTGTGCCAGATCTGTGAAATGAAATGGCCTTAATGAGCTTCACCTCCACTGGACTATATAGCCACATGAGAGCTTAACTCACATCCTACAGAACAAAAGCTGAAGAACAGATGCATGAGGTCAGGACACAGTGAGTAGCATATTTTTCTGCTGTGTGAGCAGCAGTACTGAGGGATAAAAAAAGAGCTGCTGATGTCTGATTAGATTCGGGGCTAATTAAACTGGCAGACTCTGGAAGAGCCTTCAAACAACTTACTTTCGCCGAGCTTCTCTTTATAAAAGGAAATAAGATTTGATTATAAACGTACAGGTCTTAGCTGAGGACACAATTAGCTCTAAATAATAGCATATACAATTAACAAACCACATGATTGCTATGATTCCTTTTTGACTTCACATTAAATTAATTTCAATTATCAAAGGGAGATGAAGGTGATAAAGACAAGATAAAGGAGTATTGTAACGCATGCGGTTTATTCTGACAAGGAATACTCAGTTTTAAGAGGGCAGCCCTGACAATTACTTGTTGTTGTCAAACAGTCTGGAACTAGGTATTGCTCATTTTCCAAACATCCAGCCTGGAAAACCACACTGTACTACCACCGCAATGTACAATGGATGTGTCAAAGGGCCAAAGAAAACATGCACCCCACTCCCCTGTCTGGAATGGACAAACAAGTCACCACCATAACATCTCGACAAAACATGTGCACGATGTGCCCTTTGCTTGGCTACAGAGGAAACAGTTATACTGAAACCACAGAGCGAAACCTAAACAGGAAGTGAAGACGATTTCACAGTGAGCTGCGTCACAGGGAGCACAAGATGACAGGAAAAGCATTTATCTGCCGTAACACACTGACCACATTTACATGGACGTTTATTATGAGCAATAAAACAGTATTTCGAAGAACTTTTGTTATTATTCCCATAATTTAACAGTACTGACATTGGGAGTCACCTGATTTTAGGTCGACAAATGTCTCATACGTCAGCTTCAGATTTTCCCGAGGTGCCTCTGTGCTATCCCAAAACTACAACCCCCAGTCATCTTGCAATCACATGCTTCTTCCTTATATCGCCTATCAACGTCTTCATTTTAAGGACAATCTACAACATGATGAACTATTAACAGTTTAAAAAAACATGTTGTATCTGAAATAGGGCTCGGCGATATGGCCAAAATTCACAATATAGGTCATTTCATGACTTTTCAAAAAATACAGGATAGACATTTTATATCGTTTTGACGATATATATCGTCATATTGCCCAGCCCTAATCTGAAACGTCTCTTTTATTATTCAATATGAAGGTAAATATTCTCAAATGTTAAAGTTGATTTTTGGTCATATCATCTCAGCATAGCCTGATTAATCACCGAAACAGCTTTCACCACATCAACATCAGTTTAAATTAAAGTTTCTGATATATTGCCATCACGTTACACCCTCCATGTAAGTTTAGCAAAGGCATAATTTTTTACTGTGAAACATGAGAGTAGATTCATATGGTATCTATCAAACAAAGTGATTGCAATCCGAGTCACAAAATGTTATAAAAAAAACTCCAACTGAGGCATACTATAGTTCATTTAAGCTGTTTACATGTGCTTTAACAAGTTGGAATAGTCATGTTTACAACCATTATGCTTACTCAGACTGAGCTTGTATCTATCAATGTATTAAAAAAATGATTTCTACTTTGGGATGCACCGATATGGGATGGGATTGGATATCAGGCCGATACTGACTCATTAAGCTGGATCTGGTATCGGTGACAATGGGGCCGATCTATTCAATTAAATTCTACGTTTAAATACTATATACATGTTGATGTTCTGTTTAAGTTTTGACCAATTTGTTGCTGCATTAACAACGTTTCCACTTGAATTGTAATTCCTGTTAATTTTGAAGATTTTTCACCAAGTTGCTGAAGTACCATTTATTATTTTAATTATTTATTTTATTATATATTTATTCATCACATTTTGTTTTACAAAGATAGGAAAGCAATGTTTAAGTCAAGCCTGATGTTGTCTTACACATAAAAGAAAGATCCCAGTCACTTCCATAGTGAGGCATACAGGTTACTAATTTAACACTGGTATCGGATCGGCACTCAGTATCGGCCGATACCCAAAACCCAGGTATCACTATCGGTATCGGGACTGAAAAAATCTAATCAGTGCATCCCTATTTCTACTTTTCTTTTACAGAGTAATGCTTTAATGGTAAACAGTGCCGGTAATGTCACTGTTTAAAAGAGAAGGGAGATTTTTACTTCTGCTTTTATTAAACGTATCTTCACTCCTGCATGTCCACATTAAAATAAAACACACTTAGACTAACACTTCCATACACTTAAACTGTACCCACAACTCAAACAACCTAGCTCTACCACCAGCTGACTACAGATGTTGTGCAAGCTCACAGCTACCTGCCATAAATGAGTTCATGACCCCCAGGCCTCCACCCACCACCACAATGATGTGTCAACCAAGATAAACAAGCTTGATTGCTATATGTCCTTGTCTCTCCATGTCTCCAACCCTGCTAGATACATACATGTGAGCTGTGGTTTTCCTAATTGTTACTTAACTGTGGACTTATGATGCATTTTCTGGCCCTTCCCCCAACTGAGGCACGTAAAATGGCTTCCTAGAAAAAAAGCAAATCAGCTGTCCTTTAGCTTAGACCAAAAGCTAGATAGACATATAATGTTGCCTTCATGTTCAACAGTGAGTGATTATGATTTTTGACTTAAGACAGCTTGGAAGTGACACTGAGAGGAAAGTGCTATAATAAATGCAGGATATGATGTGAGGCTACAACAAACCCAAAAGTTTTTGCTAGTCACTGTGGCAAAAAAACCTACCACTGTTATGGGCCTATAGGATTAGTTTAATTGTCTTGTTTATGACTAGAAAAACTGCATGCAAGTAATATAAAAGTGTTGCTCTAATTGTGAATTATCCACCTATAAGAGTTCATCTACAAAAGCTGAAGTGTTATTTACACAATAAACAAACTTCTGTTTATTGTTTGCACTTAACAAATGTAAAAATATCATAAAAAAACTTACTAATAGTTAGCAAAGTTAGGTATGTCAAGAATAGCTAAACAAGAGAAAACACAAACATCCGACGTCATGACCATGTTAGCCAACGTACATGGACACAAAAACACCATCACTGCGTTGTCTAGGTTACTTTAACGAGGACGGGAAGACACAATAAAAGACATATAACATGTATAACAATTAATGTTTAATCATAACTCACAAAGTAGCTGCCCTTTTAGCAAAGACACGCTACCTTACAGGACTACCTGCATCTTTGCTTTAGCATAGTTAGCTTTAAGAGGCTAGCAGCTAGCAGCTAGGTTGCTATGAAACCAAATGACATTTTCTGCAGATATTTCCATTAACATCCTCTCAAAATGTCACATAACCACTGATGTTAATCACTAAATCTGTTATGATAGTCCCCATCCTTACCTCTTGTCTTCTTCTTAGGCCCAAACCATTGTAGCTTATTGGAAAGCTCTTTTCTCTTTGTCTTTTTCCTTCCACTTCCAGTTAACACGCAAAATGGACTCAGCTAAATAACACAGCTACAGCAGCTAAAATACTAATGGATGGTGGTGTCCATCTCCATCTTCTCCTTAAAACGCAGCTGCGCATCGAGGGGGAAACAAAATAAATTCATTTTGTCTGCGGTTTATTATCATTATTCCCTGATAACATATAAGTGAGTGAGTGATAGGTAAAGGCTGCTAAGTTAAAGTAGCCAGCAGGTACCACAGACTAGTGATGTGTTGGTCACGGACGAGCCGGTTCAAAGAGCCGGCTCCCGTCCGAGAGACGTTTTTTTTTTTTTTTATTTAAAGGGGATGTTTGTAACTTTTTACACGTATAAATCAACTGGGTCGGTTTCAGACAAGACTCCAACACAAACTACACTGAAGCCCGTCTGTTAAACAGTGTTGGCCGTGGTCGTAGTAGACGGGGGGAAACCGTGGCTTTGGTATCCATGGCCAGAGTCTCTGCTGTACTCTGCTCCTCTGCATGCTTGCCTTCAGTCACACACCGCGCGCATTCTCGCTCCACCTCTAGACGTACATGCGCGCACACTACACACTGCAGAAGAGTTGGTTTAGCTCTGAGAATATCTAGTGACTGTACAGTGGACGTTTGTGCGGAAATAAATGCTGCAGCTCCTCCAGACCAACAGAGGTTTTCCGTGTCTTGTGAAGTGACGGGGCTCCGCAGCGAGAAACGTTATCGTCCCCGACCGGGTGCCGGTGTCTCCCCTGTTTCCTCCGGCCGTGGTCGGGAGGTTGAAGCAGGAAAAGCCAACACTAGGATCAGCAGTGATTCATGGAGAGATCTCTGTCTGGTCAGCTAACATTACTGCCAAGCAGGTGAAATATAGTGATATTGTGGTTTTAGCTGACGTGTGTCACCTCACTGTTTTGAGCGATGCTTGTTCATGTCTATGTAGAGCGAGCACAAGCACAATCCCGACGCTGACTTTCGATGACTTAATGGCCACAGGTGTCGCTGTTAACAAGCATTTCTGATTCTTACAAACAGTCCCTTTAACTCAAGGCAGAATGATAGGATGATCTTCTCCGAGCGGTCCACAGGTACAGAGCAACAGGGAGAGGAGGAGAGAAAGAGAGTGCGGTGCGCGAATAGCAGAAAAGATGAGTGACAGAAACGAAGAAGCATGTAAAATTATTGTATTCTGGAAATTATAAGGTTTAGTATAATTATATTGAATAATTTAAGTGATATATGTACACACATACTAATCATACGTCAAAACAGCTAAAGCTAAATTTGGCTGAATTATAAAAGGCAGAAGTGGTCAAATGAAGAGCCGTTTGGGAGCCGAAAGAGCCGGCTCTTCTTGGTGAGCTGAGCCAAATGATCTGGCTCACTAAAAAGAGCCGTAATTCCCATCACTACCACAGACAGGACTGGATGCATGGATGGCAGCAAGCGGTGCTGCCTTCAGAGACCGTGGGAAATAGTTTAAGTCAACCGAGAACCACCTAACCATGTAAACATTTATAGGGAAGTTATTTTTGTACTTGAGGGGAAATTATTATTTTGAGAGCGGCCATATTCTCAGTTAACCGAATTCCAAAATCACCGATAAGAAAGTTAAGTCAACTGTAATAGAAACCATTTGTACTGTGAAGTTTCACAGTAGCGCGGCCACTAATGATAATTGTAATTCCCATATGTTATTAAACGCAACATTTGTGTGACGCACAGGTTGCACAGACTTGACAGGAAATCATGGATTCATTGTTCCCTATTTAATTTTTAAATATACAACTAGACTTTTAAATTCAGCTGTCTATTATAACTAATAAAAAACATTCTGTAAATTAATCAAAAGATATGTATTTTAAAATGTATTAATTGATAATATTGATAATGTATTTTTCTCCCATCAATTAATGGTGACATCGTGGTGCTTATTGTGGTATTAGTCAAACTTAATTTGTACAGCTCACAACTTCAATAAAGCAACGCCATATCTAGTATTCAAAAGACATTACTATGAGATCTTTTAAAAGGATAATGAATAAAAGTTTGTTAAATTTTAGTTTGAAGTTAGGTCTTGTTGCTATACAATTGCAGTTGCTTGTTTCACTGTAAAATAAACAGTTTTTCTTTTTAAGGCTCTTGCATATTTGCTATTGTAAAAGGTTTTATTTTTGCTAAAAAGTAACACATTATAATAACTTTACATATATGAATTTGAGAATAAATGTTGATTGCACAGACTTGACAGGAAATATTGGTACATCGTTACATATAAGGTGATACTGGGTCTGTTCCCACAATACTTAAGTGTTTTTATTACGCAAAAAAAATTGTGGACAGTATTCACTGCGTTCACAGGATCTCCTTGTGCTCTCTGCCCCAAAAACTCATACATTGCTCCAAAATGACCTGAAAATCAAAGAGCTGGTATCATTAAATATTTTTAAATTTAAAATGAAGACTTTAGAAGCAGACTCTATGGCATGCCCATGTTTTTAGCCCCCTTGTTGTACAGCTGACCAGAAAAGTTCATTTTTGTCCCCTCATTTGTCTTTAGATAGTTCTCTTTTAATGCAAATTTTAGTGCTTTTAGTGTTTGTGTATTGTATTTTATCTCTATTTGTGTCTGCAACTTTGTGTTCTTGCTACTGACTGTCTTGGCCAGGTCTCCCTCGGGAAATACGTTCTTTAGCTCAATGGGACTAACCTGATTAAATAAAGGTTAAATAAAAAAAATAAATAAAATCATGGAGAGCGTTTCATTGTTCCCTATTTAATTTTAAATATGCAACTGGACTTTTAAATTCAGCTGTCTATTATTGTTAATAAAACATTCTGTAAATTAAATAAAATATATGTATTTTAAAATGTATTAATTGATAATATTGATAATGTATTTTTCTCCCATCAATTAATGGTAACTTTGTGGTGCTTAGTTTCTGCCATAAACTTCAGTCCTTTTTTTGTGCTTTAATTTGCAACAACTCATATTTATGAGTTGAAGAGTTGACAGATTAGATTAGTCTATGTTGGATAATTAAGATCTAATTCATTCATAAATGATTCCCCAAAAATATTAGTAGTGTTTTTGTGATCAAATAAATTAAGAAATAGTTTTCTTACATTAAAAAAAAACCCTTTGCACTTTAAATTACTCAAGCTGCACACATGCAGCACATATTTTAGCATTGTGGACAGTTTTGTGGTCTGCCACACCCAAATTCATCATCATTAAGAGGTAAATTAAACTCATGATTTCAAATAAAACATTTCAAAACACATTTTATATTATCCTAACAAACACAGTGTTTACCAACATTGACCGTTAAAGTGAGATGCTGTTTTTGAAAATATTCTATTGTAAATTAGTTAACAAAAAGACAATTTATTAACATGTGTTCTCAAATTCATATATGTAAAGTTATTATGTGTTCCTTTTTTTAGCAAAAATAAAACCTTTTACAATAGCAAATATGCAAGAGCCTTATAAAGAAAAACTGTTTATTTTACAGTGAAACAAGCAACTGCAATTGAATAGCAACAAGACCTAACTTCAAACTAAAATTGAACAAACTTTTATTTGTTATCCTTTAAAGAGATCTCATAGTAATGTCTTTTGAATACCAGATATGGCGTTGCTTTATTGAGGTTGTGAGCTGTACAGATTAAGTTTGACTAAAAATATTCTTTAGTACAAAATCACAAATTCAACATGAATAACATATAGAATAGTTTCCTCAGATATTTAAAATTAAATTCTTCAGTGGCCCTACGAACTTGAGAAAATATTGCATTAATAAAAGTAACTGGGGGAATGTGTTTTGAAAACAGAACATGACACTTCCCAAAATTATCTCTTCTCTTTAATATCCATTTTTGCTAAAACTGTACGAGCAGTATTACAGCCCTAAATGTGTCCTGTCCATTCAGATCCAACCAACTATGATAGATTAGAGGGGGGGAAAAAACATAGCAGAGAGCTAAAATGTACTTAGGGAAACAAACGACAACAAGAAAACCCACTTATTCCGATCTATTTATTCATTTCTTCTTTTTCTTCTTCTTTGGAGGTCCTTGATCTGAATCGCTGCTGCCTCCCGAGTCTGAGCTGTCTGAGGATGAAGAGGAGGAGGAAGAGGAGGATGAGGAAGAGCTGTCATCGTCGCTGTCACTGCTGCCGTCGCTGTCATCAGAAGAGGAGCTGGAGGAGTCGCTGCTGTCTGACGATGAGTCACTTGAAGAGCCGGCTGAATCACTGCCGCTGTCGCTACCATCTTTAGCCCTGAGAGCAGGCGGCAGAGCACAAAGGAACAACATGAATACAGAAAACAGAACGGCGTGTATTGTTATTAAGGCCTCCCGCTGTACTTGTTACAGTCTGGCTGTTTTGGCACTTTGCAACGGAGATGAGAGGGAAAAAAATGTGAAGTGATGCTGAACTGCTTTTTACCTTGTTGACTGTTCTTCAGCATGCTCAGTTTACCTACTTTGAAGATGAAATGGCATGATGTCTACGATGTTACAAGTGCCTGTCTACCAGGTTTTTGTTTGGTTTTACTTAAACTGAGAAAATAAGGGCAAACGGGGAGCATTACCTGAAATGTACTCTTTTTTTCCCCCTCTTCTTTGGATGTTGTATGGATATTCCCAAAGACTGGGTCGCGACCCACAGCCGGGTCGCAGGAGATTTTATTAGGGTCGCCAAATAAATTTGCAGAATTTCTTCCATCGTCTTTTATTTAGGGCTGACCCGAATGCTTTGAAGCTCCGACCGTTGCCAAATCCGTTTCCGCAAAGCTTCAAATACCATCGAATATTTCTCACTGAAGCTTTGAAGCCCAAAAAAATGGTATTCGGGACAGCCCTGCTTTAATTTAACATTTATATCTGCAGTACACTTTTAGGCCACATGAGGGAGCCTGAATGTTCGTATTGTTCTGATAATCGTAACCTACTTATAACATTGAATCAAATATGAATAGCTAGTGTACATTGTTTGTTTTACTGATGATTATAAAGTATTTAACATGTGTTTATATTTTCAATAACATGCATAAAACAAAGTTTTGATTTATCAAATGTATCTCTTTAAAATTGCTGGTTTACCTAGATAGATTCAAGATAATAAATAAAATAAATTAAAAAAACACATAACTTGTTTATACAAGATTTTATTTTATTCCTATTTCAGTGCTCGTCATTGGTACTTTATATTTTTATCAAATATTTATACAGTATAGACACCTATTTTTTTCCACCACTTGTGTACAACAGTCCTGTCTATTCCTCACCTTTATTTGTCCAGCTTTATTGTCCTTGTTGCTAGCTGTTTTTTCTATTTCTGTGTAAGTACGCTGTATAATTTCTCGTATGTATGTACATGGCGAATAAAAACTGATTTTGATTCTGATAATATATGATGCGGAAATGACAGTAAAAATGGTCAGGAACATTCATTTACGAACAAATTCGCTCTTCTTACGATTGTCGCTTTTAAAAAGTGGGTCCCCAGAAAACAGTTTGGGTAGACTGGAAGACCAGTGTAGTCACGCCAAAGGAAAAACAATCAGATTAGTCTCGCCCGTCAGGGCTTCATCAGTGTCTTTTTGTCTTTCATGAGGGGGGAGGGACACCTTTTAGTGCTAATGTGATGATGGCTCTCTCACACACAAACACACACACACAGTCTCGATCTGATGGCATCTGCTCCTCCCACCAACACACAACCACGGCCTGCCACTCCAAACAAATAAAGCAATTAAACATGACGCAACCCCATAATTTATGCTGGAGCCAAACTGTCTATAGAGATGCTGAAGTCCGCCGTTAAATTATACACTGTAATACCTGTTTGGTGACCTTATTTTAGTAGTCAATAGCCACGAGTTTATTTGGAACCTGTGATGATGCAAATCAGTGTTCCTGTGGGACGCGATGGGCGGCACACATGACCAGAGGAAAAATGTGGAGTGAAATGAAACTTGAAGAGGCCCTTTGTCACTGAAGACATTGTGACTTGGCAAACACACGTGTAGCTAATAGCCTTATTAATTGCTGCACAGCACTGAAATATCCACATCGTTAAGGTTATTAGTTCCACCTGTGTGTGACACGTCACAACGTCCGCTGTGAAAAAGGTCTGCAAAACTGATTCATTTGGGAATGATAAAGAAACGAGAGTGGGGGTTAAGTGCTTAAAAGTAAAGGCCTTTTTTTTCTGGAAGACATTTTGACATGTCGCAGTAGAAAAAGCAGAGGTGTAAATTATAAAATGACTGACGGCTGAAATCCATTTAGCTGCTTCAGTTTAAGGGGTCATAGTGCTGTGCATGCTGGCTCACTGTCACGGTTTACTTGTAGAACGGAGCCATTATTAATGTTATTAGTAACACCTGTGCTTTTTCCTACTATGACAAGTCAAAACAAAGTGGTGCAGGAATGAGTCCTAAAACCCAGAAATGATTTCGCATTTTAGCACTTTCGGTTCCCTCATTTGGAAGTCAGTGGGTTTTAAGTTAGATACATCGTATCTATACATATGGCATCATATCTCATACATTAAATATGTAGATGTGATTATCAACAGTAAAACACAAAAAAATCTAGGAAAAATCTTAGTTAACAAAGAAAATGTTAAACATATTAGGACATTGGACTTAACAAACTGTGGTAGCTCACAGTCTTCAACAGTCTCCACTAGAGGGAGCCGTTACGTCACACTTCTATCAACAATGTTCAAAGATAGACTTCTACAGTTTGGGCTTTAAATCAAGAGTGGGACGGTAGTAACGCTGGAAATGCCTTCTGAACATCCCTTCCTAAGCAGATTCTCTCACACCAATTCAGACTTAAACTCACGATACTCACGACTACGACTCTCACATGCCTTTCATGTGACTCCAACAACTCACATGTGACCTTATCAACCCTGGTGTGACATGTGCGAATGATGACCCAAACAAATTGACTCCAGTCAGCAGAACTGAAAGAGCCTCTTGGATCCTCAAGACTAAAACATTCCATCTAGTTTCCACTCTGCATGACTATTACTACTACTACGAACATGTGTAAATTAAGGTTTTTAATAAATAAAATGTAGCAGATTACTACAATGTCAAAATGGTTCAGACTTATAGAAACCTTTTTAATGAACCTCAAACAAAAAGTCACCAAAAAAAATAATAGAGTAAAAGTATAATTTGGCCAAAGGGGCAAAAAGAACTGTGTGTCTATATTTAAGTATTTTTAAGTATATTGTACATAAAGCATGCATCTCTAGTACTTGTTTCACATCATACTGTTTGGAGCCAAAACATCCAACCCTGTCACAATATGTTTTAATATACTTACTTCTTTTTAACTTTCTTCTCACTGGAGCCTTCAGTTCCTGGTCTGTAAAGAGAATAAAAGCAAGAGCCTTAGTGACATATTATTATTATTATTATCTGTCAATAAAGCTGAGCTTGAATTGGTCCAGTACTCACAAGTAACATTGGATGGATCATTCTTTCTGTTTTTTTAGTGCACAGTTATCAATTTTGTCCAAGATCCTACATCTGATCATTGACAAAAAAACAATAATGTGCAATATTCTTCACCAGTAACTCTGAGGCTGTATTTATCATTATGTCCTCTAGATGGCAATAAAATAACACCAGCAATGTCCTCGGCTCATGGGTCAGTTTTTGTACAGTGACAGATTCACAGTAATAGTGGAGATGGGCAAATGATACCAAAGCTTGTTTCACTACTGCGAACCGAAATGTTAAAATACATTGGAGTCGGAGCTCGTGTACCACGTGACTGATCGACGTCCGAAGCTTCAAACATCACTGGCGCTTCGGAAAGCGCCTCATTCTGTTTAGAAAGTTTTGGCTGAACTTTGTGATAAACACATTTCATGAGATGAGAAGAGAATAATTGAGAAAATATGACGATGTAAACTAGAAAGGCATAATTATGATAACATTTCCACATGATACCAAGTAATAGTGCTCTAAAATTAATAAGATCATTTAATGAATATCATTGTTTAATTAATTATTTCACTGTCACATATTGCACAGTAACATCTGAATGTAATGCTTCTGCACAAATGTTTTACAGATTTAATAATAACATGCAGGCTTGTAGAACATTTATTGCACACATATGAACCTAAAACTACTAATAACAGAGGTAGTGCTTCAGCGCGTCTTGAGGGGCTGCTATACGTTTTGCAAGCCAGCAGGTGTCACTGGAGCCCAGTATCCTTTACTCTCTCTGTGTGTCCTCTTCTACAACAGTGGCTCCAGTTAATATACAGACTAATTGTTTAGTGTGGGTCAGAAACTGTTTCTCCATGATACACAGTGCTTTACAACACTACATCTCAGCTTAGTTTGACACCCTTGTCATTCCTCTGATGAGCCAAATCCCTTGACTGACTAAGACGACCATGAAAATGATTTCAGTCTGGTCGCCCACCTCACTCAAGACCGCTTAGCAGAGCAGAAAAATGAGAAACCAAAAGGTGTGAACACCAACTTCTCTGCGTATTTAAAGGCTTCTGGCTTGTGACCAAATTAATACTGAGCCAAAATAAGATTTGGCCCTTGAAGTGAACAAGTGAGGCTCTCGTGTTCCTCAAAAACTACCATCGATCGCTGAAAAACAACTCATTATATTCTACAACCTCCACAGCTTTGTTTCATCTGAATGCTGTTGGATGCACATGCAACCACAGTGTTGCCAGTGAGGGAAAAAAAATGGTCTCCAGATTCCTTTGACAAGTCTGATATACGCCTGGATGCTAAAGGAGCTCCACTAGATCACCCAATAGCACTCTACTGACTCAATGACTTATGGGTTTTATAAGCATAAAATAGAATCAGTGCACTGATAAAGACGCCTTACCCAGTGATGCTGAGGGGTTTGTTTTCATCCTCCTTGAGTTTCTTTTTCATCTCAACTGTTCTTGACGGTCTGTGCACGTATTTCCTCTTCCCTGTGCATTCGTAGGTCCAGTGTCCCAACTCCAAACACTTCTGGCAACGCACATGTTGTTTGTTTGCCTCCCTGTATGTAATAAAACAGACAAATCTGAATGAACAACAGTCAATACAATAACAAACCGTCACTGTTGCGGCTACATTTACTTTTCTGCAAAGTACAGCTTTGTAGCTGGTGAAACATTCTGTATTTTCACATCTCCTGGAGTATGTGCATGCATGTTTCTCCAATGGGTCCTGACACCTAAACAATGAAGAACAATGTCTGATATCCCGTCCACGTGGTTAAGATTGGGGAACGAAAACTACTCTGCAAAAGTTAGGGAAACATTACGGTCATGGTTAAGGTTCTGGAAACATCATGGTACAGAGAAAGATGGGTGGCAAACTGAAGTTTTTTGTACATCCATCTAACCACCCAAACAACCCTTAAACAAGTCATTTTCCATCTGCTGGGAACTGTTTAAGAGATGTCTGTGATTTTTCTGATGCTGTTTGTATATGCATGTGTGTGACTGGCTGTGTTTGGTTGTGTGTCTTATCTGTGTTCTTTTTTATTCTGCTGTACTCATGCCTCTCTTGTAAATGACATCTCGATCTCAATGAGATTGAGAAAAAATCAAATGAGATGAGAAATATGCATCATTCTGAGCCATTGAGCCCTGGCTAAGACAACAGCTGCAGCTGGACAACAAACTGGACTAGACAATAAACACTGACCACCTCTACAGGAAGGGCCAAAACAGACTGTACTTCCTGAGGAGGCTGGGATCATTTAACATCTGCACAAAAACTCCTGCGGATGTTCTACCAATCTGTGGTAGTCAGCGTCCTTTTCTACACTGTGGTGTGCTGGGGTAGCAACACAACTAAGAGGGACACCTCGAGGCTGGACAAGCTGATCAGGCGGGCCTGCTCTGTGGTCGGCATGGAGCTTGACTCTCTGGTGACGGTGGCAGAGGAAAGAACACTCAACAGACTGCTGGCCATAATGGACAACGCCAGCCATCCTCTGCACGCCGTCATCACCAAACAGAGGAGCTTGTTTAGCGGCAGGCTGCTGCTCCCCAGGTGCACCACAGACAGACTCAGGAAATCCTTTGTCTCCCGAGCCATCAAACTGTACAACACCTCTCTAGGGAAGGGGGGACAAAGGAGGACGGTCTGCAGGACGGATAATAATGCACACAGTGCACTGTCATAGACTAAGCTACTGGAGTTGCCCTGCACTATACTAATTTTTAACAGTCTCTTCTGCACTATATTCACTTTTTAATAGTCGTGTATCCCAGCTGTTACCCTGCACTATATTCACTTTTAACAGTTTTCTTCATCTCCTTGTATTTTTATATCTGGTATAGTTTTTTGTACTCTGCACTACTAACTTTTTTACTAACATATTTTGACTATGGAACTGTGATGCTGGAAACTTGAATTTCCCTCGGGATCAATAAAGTTACTATCTATCTATCTATCTATCTATCTATCTATCTATCTATCTATATTGTTGTATATAGACCTTTTCATTGCATCTGTTGCTAGGGCAACAGCTTTGGTTCAAGTTTACTAACTGCATTAACAAACACTGAAAAGGGGAAATACAAAGGAGTTAATTTTGAAGTCATGATTTATCATATCATAACTGATTTTATGATGGTTATATTACGATACTGAAAACAGTA